>VKHH01005913.1:0-43777 GCA_015144975.1 Epipyxis sp. PR26KG | reverse complement strand
ATTTAAGTTATTCTAACTCTTTCTAATTTTTAAATAAGTTAGTATGAATGAATGAATACAGTATCTGTGAAAAGTCGAAACTGCCACTACTTGCTAACATAATTCTAAGTGCTTGTGTAAGTTTATTTTTATTCTTCAGAGCAAAAATAATGTGTTTATAGTTATTTCAGAAAGAGAAATACTAAATATACAAATATACAGCTGTTTCTCGTTCATTTATTTACCATGCTGAAAGTAATCATTCTAGAATAAAATGCTTCTACCAACTATTTGGAAAATAACTACTAAAAAATAATTACTCCAAACTTGAAAAATAACACATTTCCATCATTTTTTATAAAATCAAGAATCATTGCTTAAATGAATTGAATTAATATAATTATATACAGAACTGGGTAGCACACAACAAGATTATGATATATTTATGATAAAACTAGATTAATAGCTTAAAAATGAGTAGTTTTTGGTGTATTTTCATTCACTGGAAATGTGGATGAAAGACAAATAATGATAATTTATAATATACAAGACATCAGTACCATAACAATGTTGCAAATCACACAAATTAATTTTCCGCTTGAGCATCATATGTTATTAAGGGAGATAATTCGCATTAATAACAATTACCAGGTAATATCACTGGTGAAGTTTAAATCATATAATAACAAATGATATTTACAGTAATGATATTTAACAGACAGATTCTTCGATAAATCAATGTCGAAACAATTCATTCTTATATTATTACAATATGATTATTATCTTGTTATCTCAATATAAATAAATGGTATTGTTATAAAAAATACTAAAAGATGTGATTTTATATTTTAATTCAATTTTTAATGGATGTGTTAAAAGCATATCATAGCATATGAACCATAAAAGCCATCATAATTAACGTCCTTTAATATGTGAACGAGTTCCATATGCCACATTCACTCTATGCTTACCAGCGCTCATTTTATAATTTGTTAAAATATCAACATCCATGATTCGCTCACCCACAACTTTCCAATCAACATTTCCAGCAGTACTGAGAAAGTCACTCATTGCATTAAACACAGATGTGATTGAAGAATAATGATTATTCCAAGCTTGTTGAACTGGTTTTGCTGCAAATAATCGTTCATTTAATAATCCAGCTGCATATGATATTGCACATAAATCTCTTGCTACAGCAACAATATGACTTGCATTACCTTTATTTGCGATATTTTTATGGTAATAGTCAAGAATAAATCGAATAGTATGACAGAAATTGAAGTTACTAGTCATTTGAAATGATTCAATATCAAGCAATATATCGAGTACTAATGAAGCTAATACACAATCTCTGAGAACACAAGGACTCTTAGTAATAGGAAATATACGAGAGCTTGGACCACTGCAACATCCACCACTTTCGACAACTGTTTGATAAGCATCAATCAGAATATCACTCATTTTCATCTCCAAATGAGGTGTTCTTTCTACTAAATAATTGATTTTAATTTCAAATGGCAAACTATTAATAATCGAAATGATTAAAACATGAGCATTACTTCCATCAACTTTAACTTTTGGTTCAATTTTTAAGTCATTTTTTAAAGTTGATAATTGGAATCCTTCAAATGCTTGAATAGAATGACGCAATTCTTTACTTTGAATATTTTGAGGATTATTTGCTAGTTGAAATGATGAATGTCCACCACAGATCAGACTTCCACCTTGCTGAATGTGACTAAACAACTCATTGTTTGATATGTATTGAGCGAATCCAGGTGTTGGAGGGATCCAAACAAATGTACATTTGCCAATATAATTTCTGGCATTCCATCCATCTAATGGTAATACTTGCCCTTGTTGCAATCCGAATGTTGTGGCTAAATGATCACAATCAATAAAATGAGCTGTCATACCTAATGATGATGTTACTACAGCTTTTATTGCTCTAAAATCTTCAACTGTTAATTGTGCACCAATAAAAAAGATTATATCATTCATACTAATATTATTAATCGGAGGAAGGGCTGGTGCAATTCTAATAAATGATGGGATACTATATGCAGCAACAAACTCATCATAAATTAATTCACCACGAATCAATACGTTCGCACCAGGCTCAACAGGATGTTCACTTGTTGATATGAGAGTAACTTTAAATTTCACTTCAATTGTTTCATTTTTCTGCAGAACGGGTAGATCTGATGTTAACATGCTTACTAAATAGCTTTGATTATTCGGTTGATTTTGGTTTGTACCCTTCTTAGTTGAAGAGGAATTGTCAATAACTTCAGGACGACAACGAAGACCTGCGACATGTAATGAATATTTACATAAACCAGCAGCTAGTTTTGTTCCATTTAATTTGTTTCTGATTTTGAATGACACCATCGTATCCAACACATTAGACATAATCAAGCTTTTTGGAGCAACAATCGCATGGTTAGATGCATCAATTGGTACAATTTCAATTGGGATATCTAAATTAACTGGATAGTCATTTTGCGAATCATTTCCACCATCTTGTTCACTTTTTCTCACTGGCAAACCATCGACATTAAATCCAATTCTGAAACAACCAATTAATTGAGGTGTAGCACTAACTTGTAGTGGCCATGGCCAAACATGATTGTCTAATTTGAATCCACAATCTTTCAGGCGTGGAATATATAATAAGACTTCTTTCGCAACATCAGGTGGTAATTCACCATATCTTGTTTTATTTTCAGCAGGAATAATAGGATAAGAAAAATATTTTTCTGTTGCAATTGGACGGCCAGGATGGTTCATGAGTAATGTGGAGACCAAACTAAACTCTGGACAAACTAAGCCACCAGTATTAATTGGAAGAACTGGACCATATTTAATCGCTTCTCCATAAATGAAAGGATCATTTGATGAACATTTAATTCCATAAATCTGAGGGATTGGATTTAATTTCGTTAGTTCTTTTTTATTTAGACTTACACGATATGGTGTACCACTCGATTCACTTAATCCACCAGCATCATAAATCATAAATGAAACCGTTCCATTCAATCCATTGCTACCACTCTTACTTGGTCGTGCAGGAGGGGCACGAGCATTTTTCCCTTTTTTCCCTGGTTTTCCATTCTTCCCATTTTTACCAGATTTGTTGAATGATTGCTGACCAACAACCTCATAATATGTCCCAGAAGGTCCACCTGCACCGCCAGCTCCACCCTATTATACGGTATAAAATAAACAATTACACAAGCCATACATAATAATTATATTATTAACACTCACCATTCCTCCTTGACCAGCAAATCCATGTTTTCCTAAGTATCAATTATAATTATTGATATAATAATAAATAAAAAATTTAATTAATTAATTAAAAATTATAAAAAGAATTAATTATAATAATACCTGCATGACCTCCTTCTCCACCACTCACATCAACTTCAAGCAAAGTTAAGATTGTTGGATCATTCGTATGTACAACCTATTATTATTAAATAAGAAACCATAATTATTATTAATTATAAAAAATAATAATTATTTATTTAAGAAACTTACAACTGTGCCACCTTTTCCTCCTTTTCCACCTGCACCACTAAAACATATAATAAAAATAACAAAAATAAATTCCAGCACTATTTATCAAAGTCAGCAGGTTAGCAGGATAAAATGATTCGTATTATTGTTAGGTAATGAAGATTATTTACTATAACACTGCAAATACATACCCTAATCCACAATCCCCGCCATCGCCGCCATCACCTACATTTAACATTTGTGAAAATCATTTTAAAAAATAATTGAAAAGTACTTGTTTTGACAAAAAATAAACTGTCCATGATAATAAATATGATAATTATAGAAATGGGAAATAAACTTAATAAGAATCTTAAATGATTTCCAATGTCTTACCTCCATCACCTCCGTCGCCACCATCTTCTTGACCACGTGCAGGTTGTCCACCTTGTCCTAAATTATAAACATGCCATTATTATTATTATTGTTATTATTAACAGACATCAGAGATGTCCTAAAACAATCTGGTACCTTTTCCACCATTACCACCAGTTCCCCCGTTTGAACCGTGTCCTCCATTTCCTCTACATCCCAATTAGTCAAATTAAAAAAATTAAAACTGATCTAATTATTATTATATGATATTGAAAATATTAATAAAACTTGAAAAATATACAAATTGAAACATACCCTTTCCCTCCGCATCCACCTTTTCCATCAATTAAAATCAAAGTGTTTTTGATAACGACCTCCACAAAATGTTCATCTTTTCCCATTCTTCCAGAGTGCTCAACTCTATATTTTCTTGTTCCATTTTTCAAATCTTCTGAAATGAATTCAATCATCACTTCAAAATCATCCGCATCTTCTCCATCAGTACCATCCAAACCATCGGATGCAGCAAGACCATCACCAGCTGGTTCTCCAGCATTTCCTTTTAAAACAACACAAAAATACCAATTATCATATTTATTGTACATAAAATAGATACATAGTGTATACCATCCGGATGACCACTTGATCCACCGTCTAAACCATTTCTACCATTCATTACTGTTGGACCATGGCTACCATCTTCACCATTGATTCCATTGGGACTTATAAAAGTTTCAACTCCAACTCCATTTGCATGAACATGAATAATTTTGTATGTTTTAGATCGCATTTCTGTAGCTCGTTTACTTAAATAATCGATTTGCAATTCAGTACCAAACTTCTTTTCAACAATTTTCCCACCTCCATTTTTAGCTATTTGACGCATTGTTTCTAAGGTGACACCATTCATACGAGCCATTTCAGCTCGACTATGTAAAATAATTTGTTTTAATTCTTCATTGCTTTCTTTTTGAGCTTGAAATCCTGCGATTAATTCCCCTTCCATATTATTCATCTTCTGTGAGATACCATCAAGTTTACTTAACACTGAATTGACAGCATTAGAGATTTCATCTAATTTATAACCAACACCTTTTAATTCTGCTGATATTTCTGCTGCTGTCTCACAACCAGCTTTTTTGGCAATATCAGCTAATATTTTTGGATCGATTTGTTGAACATTTTCGATTGGTTTTCCTCCCCCTGCTTGAGTAAGTAATTCAAACATAGCATCAAGTTTCTTACTATCAGCTACTTGTAAGTCAATTTGTTGTCCACTAATACGAACACTTAAGTTTTGCAATGCATCAGAAATCTTTTTGTCATACTGAGATAAAGTTCTTGCTTCTCTTTTCCATCGAAGCATACATGATAGAAACCCTCGTTTTGTAAATTCTTTGAGAAATTCTTTGCCTTCATTAATAGCTTCTGTCAAGCCGGCTAGAATAGCTTCTCCATCTGCTTTGGTTTTTGCAATTTTAGCTAATTTAGGTGCCATTTCTGTTACAATTGCAGCACAATCCGAACTACGTTTAGCCAGAAAAGCCGCTTCTTCTCTATTGTATGAAGCCATTTGAGCAGCATTGCCTATATCACGTAAAGCTATTTGCAACGGCAATAAAAATGGGAAAACAGCAGCTGCAGTTCCAAGACTATTAAGAACAATATTTGTAACATTAGTTATGTCATCTGGTGAAATGGAACTAACTGCTGAAACAACCGCATTTCCAACCATGGTCACTCCGTCAATAACTGCATCTGGTGTCACTGATGATAACGCGCTAACTACCGTTTTGGCAACCCCAGGAGCATTATTCATTACGAACCTTGCTCCTTCTTGAATTTCTTGTCCAATCTCTGGTGGAATTTCTGATGCGATGGCGTTACCTACTGTTTGTAGTCCATTCATCACTGCCGGCATTTCATCACCAACGATATTAGCTATTTGTGAGATACCAACTCCTGCAGCTTTGAAAGCTTCTTGGACTTCTTTAGGTGCAATTTGATTGATTTTTCCAAGAACCGTTCCTGATGCTGATTCTAGGAAATTAAGAATTTGAGGTCCTTTTTCTGCAATTTCCTTCGCCACAATCGCTCCCACAGACTCACTAATAGATTCCGCTGCTTTAAACACGGCTGGAGCTTGGTGTTGAATAGCTTTTAAAACATCTTCTCCAGAATTCTTAACACTGTTGAAGACGCCAGGAGCTTCTTTCATTACGTAATTCACAAAAGTTTCAGCTTTCGCCATAGCTGCTCCAGCCAGTCCAGGAGCTTTATCTTTGATTTGTTCATATGCTCCACCATATGCAGCAGCAGTTGTTGTTGCGCTTGTGCTAGCTGAATCTGAAGCAGCATTTGCTGCATTTTTAGTTTGATTTTTAAACATTTCTGTTAGCTCAGAAGTGTTTTCGAATAAGCCTGAAAAACCTGACGCATTTTGCTGCACATATTGGGCAAAAACAGCTTGTTTAGCAACTATTGCCATTAGTTCCGCTTCAGCTTCATGCATTTTTGCACAAGATATACCAACAAAGATTTACCAATAAACCAAGAAATATTTTTGATGCAAATGCGATAACTTTGTCACAAAGAGTAGTTCAGTGTAAAATTTAATATAAATAAAAGATAATCACTACTCTCGTTTGATTATTTTAGCGGCAGTATTTTAGTATTTTTTATTTTATGATACAGAAGAGAAACTTCTCTTGATAAACTCAGAAAAAACTTCTTCAGTAATGTTATTCACATTAATGGTGATATTTTTGATTTTTATTACTATATATAAATTAAAAGACAATATCAAAAACTATAAAATACATTATTAATTTATACAAAGGAAAATTATATTTGTTTTATAAATTTAATAAATTATTTAGAGCCTTTAAGACATAACCGTTTCGTTTTGTTAACTGTCTGCCATACATTTAAGTGTCGATGGGCATCAATTTAATAGGGACTTACTGAACATCGATCCGATTTGCGGTATCTTGATAATCATCATCATCTTATCACTGAACAAATTTTAGTGTGCAAATCTAGACCAAATCTAAAATATTATTTCATCCATTCATTAAGTAAATCATTGAAATTAATTGCCATTGGCAAATCTAGGTAGACTATCTTATTACGGAACAACTTTTAGTGCCGCTATGCGGCAAATCTAGATATTTATATATGTCATCCATTCATTAAGTTATTCATTGAGTCGTTTATTAATTAATTTATTTTTGAAAAGTAAAAGAAGATCTATCCCTATTATTCAAATGTTAATGCCATCTAAGGATGCTACAATTCAATTTACTAAGGAGTTTTACTATGGTGATTGTAAATGATAAATCGTTTAACAACTTGAGCTAATTTTCTATTGCTTTTTGGGTTTTGGGTTTTGGGTGTTTGGGTGCCACATGTGATGTAAGTTAGTCTTAGTCACATTGTTGATTTGAGGATGCATAGTAGAGTATATATGATAACTTGGCTTATTATTATGATATTTATTATGCAAATAAAACAAAATGAGTCAAACGTAAATAAGATGGTTGATTATTATTTCACGCAAATTCAACCTGACGATATTAGATATACATCTATCAGGATTCCATCTCATGTAATCTCAATCGAAGTTAATTTTTGGTCAGGTCCGATGAACAACAATAATAAGTTTAATGTTTTTATACTGCTTAGATATGATGGTTTACCAACACTTGATAAATTTGATATAAAATTTATATTATATCCATTACCAAGTAATAGGAGAATAATTGAAATTGACCCAAGCTCTAGCTTCGCTTATATTGGTATATGGGGTGGAGTTCTTCCTAACAGTTTACACTATTTTGCTGGTTCTCCAGACCATATGATTGTCACGATTGAATATAAAATATCATTTTGCAGTAATATATTTCAATATGGTAGTAATTGTGAAAATAATCGAAATATTTTTCAAAGTATTAATAATAATAAAATAGTTGAGATCATTCCGACTACTTACAAAGCAAATAATTTGATAAATATTGAATCAAATTTAGAATTATTTGTAGTTACAACAGATTTATTATTATCATATGATATATGCACCATATATACAAACATTTCCTATGATTATTCTTGGAATGCAACTGTTGAATTATCATTTTATCTTTACTTAGACAACAAATATAATTCTAATAATAATTATGGTGGAGTTAATCGTATTATAAAATTAATGGAATTATGTCAACAAAATTCATTATTAAATACTACCATCCATTTAGAAGTTCAACTAGATAAGCCTGTGAGTGGAAAATGGACGATGGAATTTGAATCAAAAATTTCAAGTAACCTTATCAGCATTGATATAAGCAATAATTTTTCTTCCACTAATTTATCGTTAATAACTAATACTGAGTCTATCGCTTGTCCAAGTGGATTTGTAGATTTTATTTCAAATAATTCAATAACTTCTAAACATAAAAGTTGCAGTAATCCAATTTATTTAATGACCTCCTCACATACAGCAGCTGAGTATGAAGGATATTTTACACTGTCTTATCACACTGTAACTTTACCTAAACTATATCAACAAGGTCATTCTTTAAATAATAAAATAAATAACAAAAACGATATTGATAATAATAACATACAAGAATATTACCAATCAGATATTTTATTTGCTGGAAGTTTAAGTAGTACAATCTCAACTATTGCACCTGGCATGAATATGAAAATTATTTTGAAAGTTACCCTTCCTAATAATGTAGATGAAATATATGATTCTTCGAGTATAAATGATTTATTAGATTCGATGCATTTGACTGTTGCAATTCGTATAAATGCATATCCTTATCCAATAATATCATTAAATAATAACACAAATTTTTCATTCATTCATCAAGAATATATTGAATATGCTTCTATCAAATCTACTAATGCTATAGAATTATCGACAAGCAATGCAATTAAAAAGTTAACACAATATAATGTTTATAATTTCAATAATAAAATGGAATCCACCTCAGTTGATAATAATAATAATATTAATAATAATAATAATAACAATAATAATAATAATAACAATAATAATAATAACTTGGAATTGTTAAAACAAAAAGCGATTGAAATTAGAAATGATGATGACTTATCACAAATCACTTTGATTGATAATTTCATTCATAATATAAACAAATTGAAAACTATTTCAAACGAAAATAATAATAGGAATCAAATGGAATATAATGATTTTCAATCAAATTCATATTTTTCATATTTTGTTAATAATTTATTTTCTGTTTATATATCATTATTTACAATTAATGTTGATAATAATGTTCAAAATCCTTCATTAAACGAAGCAAAAAGTAGTAAGAAAAAGTATGAAATAGTATATGAATGGATTATCCCTCATCCTTATTTACCTAACCTTCATAATAATAATGGAAATCACGATATTATTTATACAAGAATCTCTCATGTGAATAATAATAACAATAATAATAACAATAATGAAGAATCATTTATGAATTATTTGAATGAAAATGATTTAGAAGTTCATGTTAGTTTATCATTCATGCCGTGTGCTGCATCATCATGTCAACATGGAGGAACATGCGTTCCTTCTTCTATCGGAGAATTCCCGACTTCGATATGTTTGTGCAAGTGAGTTATCTATTTAAAAAAGTAACATAAATAATAATAATAATTTTTTTATTTTATGATTGTATTTCGATAAGAAATAATAATGTTAAATAATATTAAAACATTATATAACTACAATATTCTATTACTTTTACAATAATTAATAACATAATTGTGATACAAAGGTTCTTATGTTATTATTTTTTATTTACGTCATTATTATTTTTACAATCAAAAATTCATTAATTTATGAATTATTTTATAGATACCCTTGGGGTGGTGAGTTATGTGAGGAGCTCTCTATACCATATTGGTTTTACAATTTACAAGTAATATTTTAAGCTATAAAATTTATGATTCGTTTGTGATTCTTTCACACATTTAAATGCACTGTTGTGTGTTTATATTTAATGAGAATGTCTATATTATTACCAATTACTAATTATTACTAATTATTTCTGATTATCAATATATAAATGTAATAAGAGTTACTAATTAATAATTATTAATAATTTCTATAATTACTGATTGTTAATAATTTACTAATTACTACACATTTATATTTATTTTTACATATAATAATTACTAATTATTACATTACATAACCTAAAATGAGAATATAATAGTTATATGAATTGAATGATTTATTTATGATATGTATAATTATTGTAGGTGACATGCTTGGTGTTGAGTAACACAGCTATGATTCCTGGAGTATATGCTAGTTGGAAAGAGAAGTTGTATATGGTTGCAGCGGTTTTATCATCTGCTTCTATAGCAAGCATGTTTTATCATTTATGTGATTCAGACATGTTCTGTATTGGTTCATTATCGTTTCAATCCCTTCAAGTAATAATCGATAATATTATATTATTATTTTTGTTTATATTATAATGATAATAATTATTTATCATTGTTATTAAATATTTTTTTTTATTATTATAATTTTTATAATAATATATTTGTTAATATTATTGTTAGGTGTTAGATGTATTATTTTGTACAGTTTCTTTCGCTTGTATAATATTTCTCTATTCACCATTGAATGAGTCATTGCATTCCATGGTAACAACTTTAAGTATTTCATTACTATTGTCACCAGTCACGAATTATCCAACAAATGCGATGAATATAATATCAGCGATTGGTGTTTCATTTCTTATAGTTACTTGCTTGTGGTTATGGGAATATCGTAAAAATATTTTATTATTCATAAAATCATGTTGTTATTATCATTCTTCTACAGATAATCAGTCATCAAATCATACAAATAATAACACAATTTCAAGAGATTCTCTTAATTATTTAGCAATTGATTCTAATTCAAATCATGATAATAATGGAATAAGAAATTCTAATAATTTATTTGATAATTCATCTTTTATTCAATCAAATATAACTACTAGTATAAAAATAGGTAAATCAAATCAAAATATTAATAATGAAATGAACAACAATATGATATATGACAATAATAATATTGATAATATTAGTATTCGTGAAGATAATATTCATAATATTGGTATTGAAATGCAAGATTTAAGTATAAATAATACAAAAGAAGAACAACAAGATGATGATGAATCATTAACATTTTCATTTTTAGATCAAAAATTTCTAAAATTATATTATTCTCTTTTTCATATCATATATATGATTCCTGTTATGTTGTATAAGTTACAATATACTGTATTAGGTGTTATGTTAGGTATAGCTGGTTTAGTTTGTTTCGTTTGCCAAGAGAGAACATCATATTGGTATTTGCATAGCTTATGGCATATTTTTGTAATGATTGCATCTTATCCTCTTGTTATTGGAAAAAATCATTGGAATGAATGGATGAAAATTAATATATCAAATAATGAAATATGATTGCAATATATTATAAGTCATTTAATAATGATTGATATTAATATTATGTTTATTTAAGAAATAAAGTATTTCCCCCTACAATGAACAGATGTAGATGAATAATAATAATAAAGCAGGATTAGTAATTATTTGAATAAGTTTGAATATGAACAATATAAAATATCGAGAAATTTTAATAATATTTTTGTAAGATGAGATAATTGAGCAAATTATATAATTATATTACGATTTTTTTTATTTGTTTGCTAAAATACTTTTGATTTGATTGTAAGGATTACTTTTATCGTTTTCATAGTCAATTATTGATTCAGATTATTTTTTTATATTATAAAAAATATTATTATATTATATTATTTATATTTATATTATTATTTTAGATTATTATATTTTATATTCAGATTTATATATTATTTTTTTTATATTATATTATATTATTTTTTATATATTTTTTTAGATTAATAAAAGCTTATGATCGTTATCTAATAATGATGAACAACGAGAACAAAAATCTCATTCAAGATAATGACTTATTACCTACTACTAGGTGGTTACGCAGAACTGCATCAGAATGATGTACATATAGTAATATCGATACTGCGAAGAAGATTGCGACCTGTGCTAGCCAACCTCCATATTACATCCCAAACCATATTAACGAAAAACACTCACCAACAATTCAAACATCAGTTTCTTCAAAACGGAGGTTTTTCTTCCTTTTAACGAAACTTAAGAGCGAAGAGGATCGAGCTGGGTTATTTTTTTGAATTTCGATATTTATATGAGACAAGTGAGTTACGGGATAAAGCAGTTATTACTGTTGCCGCTGCAACAGCATCCCTCGTTGAGTTATCCTCTGTCCGCTACTACGCATCTAGGTACTACTGACCGACCGACCATCGATCCGATAATTTATTATGGTATCATCTTGCTTGATAATAATAATAATAATAATAATAATTGATGATCAAGAAGAACAACTTTTATTAGTGCCGCTACGCGGCAAATCTTGACCATACATGATATTTGTATATAATAGTTCATCCATTCATTAAGTAAATCATTGAGTCATTTATTATTTATTAATTCCGACGATTGGCAAATTTTCTTGACCATCTATTATTATCTTATCTCGGCACGGAACAACTTTTAGTGTTGTCGCTACGCGGCAAATCTAGATGATATTTATTTAATGGTATTATTATGGTTATCTTCATTATAAATAATTATAATTTTATTTTTTTAAATAATAATTAAGTATAAAATACTATATTATTGGAAGAATTAAGGTTAAAATAACTTTTCATTTTGATTTCAAAATATTTTCTTTTTTTTAAAACAATTTATTATTTGTATCATAAAAATTATACAATTAATAATTTACAAAGTTCCAGTTTCAGAAAAGGTGTAATAAGGGGTTGTTATATTTAGTATTATAATGTATACTAAATGAATAATACATTCAAATTTCATTTATTTATTCAAACAAAATTATTTTGTAAAAAATCCATTGTATATTCATATACACAAAATGTGATTCCAACCATAGGTGCCACTTTCACTAATTCTGGAGTTATTCCTCTATACAAGCCTCTTATTATTTGCAGTTTAGATAGTGATGATCGTATTGATGGATTGTGAAGGGTTTGTGTGGAACGTGTTGTAGCTTTTGTGTCATTTGCCATACCAGACAAAGGTGCGCTTGTGTTACCGGTGTTCGCTGTCGTTATGTTTATAGTTGTTGTAGTATTTGTGGAAGTAATAGTTGTATTTGAAGTGACGTTTACATTAGGATTATTTTCAATAATTGGGAAAACAGAAATAGAATGTGCAGGTTGGGTTAATGATGGTGTTTGAAGCATTCCAGCAACTTGCAGTCTTCGTCGAATTGTATCGATTGGGAAAGTTACAATCTAAAATACAAAATGAATATTATTAAATAAAAAAAATAACATAATAAATAATACCGCAATACTATACTTTATAGTGCAAGATATAATTGGATTATGAAAATAAATTAAAAGATAGATAGTTATTAATAATTGAATAGTACTTCCAGCATGTGGCAAATAAGATCATTTCCATTTTAATATACAATGCATTGTTTATAATAGAAATTATTATTTTGAAATGCTTTTATACACAAACTATCTTTCGATTTATTATTATATTTATAAGTTATTACCGATGACATAATTCCAGCAGCAGAACCACTAACCAGTGCTCCTATTGAATTTAACTTACCACTATTTCCATTGTTATTATTATTACTACTATTATTAACATCATGGATATTGTATCGAATAAATATTGACTTATCAAGTGACATTAAAAATTCTTTCATTACTCCATATGTAGAATATCCAATAGCTAAATTGGGTACAGTTACTAATAATGAAACTGACAAGCCTCTATATAGCCCCCTCACTCCCTCTTCTCGTACAATCGATAAGAGTATACCAAATATTTTACTTGCTGATACTAATTTAGACGAAAATGCTGATATTTTCGTGTTATTAGAAGTATGATTGTGTGGAATATCAACTGTTAATCGGGTTTTAACTAAATCTAAAGGGTAGCATGTGGAACAAGCCACTGCACCAGAAGCAGCACCACACAGAAAACGCAATTTAATTGATTCAGAATTATTTTCTTTTCTTATAAAAGCCGATCTCAATATTTCAAATGCACCAAAATTAATTGCAGAATATGGAAATCGATGTATTACTGAAGTTAAGTTTCCCTTCCACAATGAAGAGACTCCTTGAGCGGAGGCTAATTGATATATATCTTTTAACATTGAAAACGAATGAGTATGAATTGGTTGTACTTTCGCAATAGAAGATATGGTTGGTTTCGTAGATCCTTTATTTAACAATGCATTGACTTGATATAATATAGTTAATCTAGACAAAGGTGCTGTGCATGTTTTAGCAACACATCCAGCCAGTCCACCAGATATCATTGCATGATAAACTGATGGTTCTTCAGATGACTGAGGCAATCTAATAAGCGTCTTATGACTTATTTCATCCTCTAATTGATGATTAGTTCGCATTCTACTTTATATTGCGCTTGAGCGTTGTGGAATATTATGAAAAATACAATAGGCAGACACAAAATTCAAGGAATTTTGTAAGAGATGGTATCAACCTTCATTACTGTAACATTCAATTGAATGAAAAGTTTCCGTACACTTACAGTATACTTCTCTACATGTGTATATATATAATGATTTAAAACCAACAATGGAATGGAAAATTGGAAAAATGGAAAATTAACTTAATTGTTGGTTGTTACAAAATAAACGTTTTACGATGCAAATTTCCACTTTTATAAATTACTATTTTAAACGTGAATCTACGTGTATTGATTTTATGTATACAATTTTATATATGGGTGAAGTTGATTCTTGAGACGTGAAATGTCGTCGTTTCACTTATTATCTATTTCATTTTTTTTTGCAGCAGCAATAATAATAACCCTAATAAAAAAGTGCATTCAAATAAGTACAGCATTGATTTGTTTAAATTTTAAGTTCAACAACATACAATTATAGAAAACTACCTGTCATTTTCATAAATAATTTTTCACGTTTCACATCCATATAAACAGCAGTTATCTAGTTATCTATATAAAAATATATAAAATCATAAAATCAGCAAGCTAAACAGAAATAAGTTAAGATTAACTCCAAAATGTCAATGGTATCTGGAATAAGAAGTATGGAAAGTAATCATAAATCATTAGTAGTGTTGCGTTGCAAATTGGTCATTGTAGGTAATTAAAAGTAACCGAATTTCATTTAATTTGTAATCAAGAATCAAATGATTAGCTCTGAATTTATGTACTGTAGGAGATTCATGTGTTGGAAAAAGTGCATTGACTCAAGTCTTTCAAAGCAATGGTGCCACGTATCCTAAAAATTATTTAATGGTAATTAATTTATATTTTACAAATTTGAATCAAATATCACTGCTTAATCAATATTGCAGACTATTGGATCCGAATTTAGTGTGAAGCAAATTCCTATTCCAAACAAAAACGTGGTAGTAGAGTTATTTGTGTATGACTGTGCTGGTCAATCAATATTTAATCAACTTGATATGAATTCCAAATATGTAAGTGATATTTAATTACTCATAGTTTGATGTTTAATTACTTATACATGTGGTAATTAAAACTTATAATTAAAACTTACAGTACGAAAATGCAGCAGCAGTGATGGTTGTTTATTCTATTGGTAGCCGAGAAACTCTTCTATCAACGAGTAAATGGCTTGCAGGCAAGTTAATGTTAATATGCTGATATCTCAAAACTAAGTGTCTAAATATAGTGGCGTAAAGATTTTTTAAGATTGATTTTTTTATGAATTTGAGTATCACAATTATAACTATAACAAATAATAATTATGCTATGATTTAGGTGTCAAATCTGTTCGTCAGTCAAACCAGTTAATTGGAGCAATGGTTGGTAATAAATCTGAGTTTCGTGATGAAACTGTTGATAGCAGAGCGGAAGTATCATATCCTGAGGCACAAGGAACCGCTGCAAATTTAGGTTTGAATTATTTTGAATGCTCTGCGGTAAGTTAGAAAAATATAGATTATTATGCTTCTGTACTGGTGTAATTACTCATGTGCTTACATACATGTGTTTGAATTATTTATTGAAACCCATAAAATACGATTATATTATTTTCATCATTAATTAATCGTGATAGGCCAATAATGTTGGAGTTAATCAACCATTTGAATATATTGCGGAAGAATTCTGCCGCAGGTAACTTATACCTTTATTTTCTTTGTCTATAAGAAAGCTTATGTGGTGTAATTTACTTCGTAGATATGAGGAAACAACACAATATGGAGAAGACACATAAGAATTCAAATGATTTTGATTTAAATTTTATTTTTCTTGCTAATAATGTTTAATAATATATATATTTATACTCTATACTGCTTAACCTTAAAATACAAACATTTATACTAGACATTAAGTTACCCTTATTTCAAATATGCAGCAGCCCTTAATATCATATCATAGCTTGATTTTGAAATGCTACATTATATGCTACAGCGGTTAGCTTAGAGGGACTTAGAATGATATTCCTTGGATTCTGTCGTTTGTTTGGAAAATAACTATAAGCACCTTTCTGCAATACCATACATACCCCCACACAATCAGGATTTTTGAAATTATTTCACCCCTCCACACTATTTTTGTATTATAACTATGCAACGAATCAAAGTATCAAGCATTGAAATGGAAGCTGCCTAATCTAATGTATGTAAGTTACGGTGATGTGAGTGTAATTCAAGTATAAAGTAATCATTATCTTAACAAAAATTTAGCTGCATCAGTTAACTGCAGTAGTAAATACGACGCGAGTGACTAAATTAATAAATAAATAACATCATATTACTGTGAATATGGACATATATATACAATACTAAGACAAAAATAATGTTAATAACAATAACAAAATGTGTGAGAAAATAATAGGTAATATAATCATTCAAATTATAACAACAATAAAGGACTGCGTAATACATAATAAATTGAATGCCAATATTATTCGTCCCATATGATACTACCCGATGGAATAGATACTTGAAGCAAACCATCACGAATAATATTTTTATTTCCAGTAAGATTGAGAAGTGTTAGGTTTTTCAACTTATTCGATAATAATTCCGCCAATCGATTATATGATAATTTCATAAATGAGAGGTTAAGATCCGTTAGACTCACAGGTAAACCAGGTAGAGATTGAGATTGTTTCTCATCATTCAAATCAGCGAGATTCATATACCGCATGTTTAAAATTTTTAGATTTCTCAAATTATTATGAGAAAATATTTCTACCAATTCTTTGATCAGCATTCTACAATTGCATAACTTCAATTCCATTAGACTACTTGGAAAAAAGATCTTCACTTTCCCAGAGAAATAATAATGTGACCCGCTCAAATCCAATGAAGTCAAGTTTGTTAATTTAGTAGATAATATATTATTTAACATTTTTTCGTCTATAATATGAATATCACGAAGACTAGATAAATTGAGACTTTTCAAATTTGGTGGCAACAAAATTCTTTTGCCGCTCAGAATCATAGCAAGAAAAGAGTCTCTTACACTAAACAGAGTAAGATCAGGTAAATGATTTGAAAAAATATCAAAAATACCTTCATATGAGACATGCGGATTGTGTGGTAAATGTAATTCTTTTAGATTTTCTGTTAACAATCCAGATAAACCCACTCCACTGAATAAATAAGAAGTAATATTCAAATAAGTTAGATTTTTCAATTTCGGTAAAGTTTGAATTGCACAAGCATCACTCATTGCATCAACAAAGTTCAGAGTAAGACTCATCAATCCACTTAAGCCATCTAAGATTGCAATTAATGTTTGCTCTGTAAACATATCGCAACTAGAGAGACTCAATTCCTTCAAATTTATTAATAAATTTGATTGCAGATTCGACCCGTCCCATACCATCGGCATTCGAATATCCAAATAAGTGAGAGATGAATAATTTCTTGATAACATTGACGATAATCCACTTTCTGTCACAGAATCTCCTCTAACTGTAAATGATATTAATTTAGTAAAGTATGGTGCACCCTTGGACAACGCTATATTATTACAATCAGCATCCACACAAACGAGAGTGTCCACATTTTTGAAAAGTTTTCCTAATTCTGGTAAATACTCAATAATATCACCATCTGATGAACCCGCATCATTAAAATTTAAGACGACACTGGTAACTTCACCAAACATTTTAGCAATATTTTCATTTTTTTTAATTTCCATTGAATATTTATCAAAATGCATGTATTTATCCAAAAATAATGAAGTATCATCAGGAATCTCGAAATTGATTGTTGTTACATTGATATTTCTTATCAATAACCAGTCCCAATAGGTAACACTACACGATATATATTTTGAACTGTAATTTGTTGATACAAAACGTAGTGAAGTTGCCTTTTTCCAAAGTATCTCACGAAATTCATGAGAACAAAGTGCACAATCAAATGAAGACAAATCTAGCAGGTCAATCCATTCCGATAATAGTTGATTCCACAGCGCATCGGGAAAATTTATCCATGTCCGCAACATAATGAAATTTGTGGATGTGAAATAATATTTTATTTAAAATTAAAAAAAAACTTTAACTCACAATCAACCAATCAACCAATTGACCAATCGACTTAACGACTCAATAGCAATTAGGCGAATACACTCTACAGATTCAAAGGTTTCAAGTCACATTCAATTGTATTTTTTGCGGTAAAGTTATCTTTTAATAAATAAACAAATGAATGAATGAATTAATAGGATTTAACTGAGCAAATCAAACCAGTTCAACTGACCAAGAGGAACAAGCTAGAAAACATAACAGAGAGCCCTCTTAAGCTCTAGCTTCTTCGACATTATTCATGAAAGAATGAATGAATTAATTAATTAAAAAATACCGTGACTGCCAATTAATCAATGATAGATGGATGGTACATGGTACTTCTATATACCATAAGGATAAGGATTCACAAGCTTATCAGACATCTACAGTATTACTCAATTTTGGATAGCAAAAAAGTTAAAGGGTCGATCCGATTTATTTATTAACACTTTGAATCTAAAATCAAACAATCATACAATCATACAATAATGCCAAAGAAAAAGGAGAATAAATCAAATTCTGGAACAAAGAGCACATCTGGAAGCACCTCTGTTAATAGTGACGTGGGAAAGCCTACAGTGCTAGTGATGATGGATAAAATATACCAAGCTATGGACGCAGGTATGATGGAATGGTTCATAATAGTATGAAATATGAAATGGTTCATATCATATATCATATCAACCAGAGGATGATTATAGTATCTTAATGTTTTTTATAATTAAAAATTAAAAATTATCGATTTTACGAATACCAACTTGTTACAATTTAATACAATTCATTTTCACATTGTCTTTCTTCAATCTATAGGAGATTTTGCTGGTGCAGCAACAATTTGCCTTTCTCCAGAAATATCAAAGTTTCCTCTAACTCGGGCACTTTTATCTTACTGTTATGCAATGCAAAGACAATTTGGTAAAGCTCTGGTTACTGCTCGATCAGTATGTAACACACCATCTGGTCAACCAATTACAATCACAGATGAAACTGTACTTAACACGTTGGGTTACACTTTTCGGAAATGTCATGCTGATACAGAACTATCTGCGTGTTATGAACGATCTATTACAGCAGCAACAAATAGTTCACAAAAGCTAGGTGATGATATCTTTAAAGATCTATTTTTTTCATATTGTCGATTAGAAGATCCGAAAAAAATGCAAGCTGTTGCTCAGAAATTATACAAATCAACAGAAAAACATAGTTACTTATTTTGGTCTGTGGCATGTATGCTTCAGCAAGAAGATCTTCCTCCAATGATGTTGAATGTGGCACATAAAACTTTACAAAAACTACTCTATCAATTGATGAACAATACAGAACAACCTGGATCGGAACAAGTAAGGATATTTGAATACAAAATAATTCTATTTGTATTTAACTTTTTTTTATTTTTCCCGTAGATTACTTTCTATGTATTAGTATTAGTTAAATTGAATCAATTCGAACAAGCATTAAAAGCTTTAGTTGAATTAGCTAACAGAGCAGATTCATCTCAATTTAAAGATGAGACAGATTTCATTAAAAGATCACATGCTGTGAAAATTGATAATCTACATTATTCTCAAATAAAATTGAATATATTATTATTATTATCTGCGGATCTACCTAATAATCCTAAAAATGATGCAACTCAACCTAATTATTATTATTTGAAACTATTAATGCATGAAATAATGTTCATTTTGAATGATTTTTCAGATCAATGGAATGTTTTAGAATTATTAGTATTATTAACAATTCGATCAACTCATTTATTAAATTATGTTCCATTTAATAATATGAAAGAAAATAATTCAATAAAAAGACCAGCAGATTCTTATAATATCATATTTCCTGTTTATGAATTTGAATTATTATCATCATTTATAACAAACCAGACATTGATTGAATATAATCAACAGCAAGATCACAATACAACAAATCCTTCATTATCAATTTCAAGCACTCAAAAGTTCCTTCATGAATTACAATCAAAACAACCTAATTTACGAGGGCCTTATTTAGCAGAATTATTATTACTTGAAAAATGGCAATTAAATAATTCCACTTCTGATAAGTTACCAATTGATTGGAAACTATATGATACTACTGGTTTGTTAAAATAAAATATTATTTTCATTTTTAAATTTATTTTTGTTGTATATTTTAGTTCGCTTTGTACTACAGTTTTTATTTTCTCCATTCCTATTATGAAATAATTAGAATATACTTTTCAATCCATCAATTTTTAATAACATTATATTATTATCCATATTTTTCATAGGCTTACCAAACTATTCAATAATTATTAATAAAAATATTGATATTCCTCTTGTTGCTCAAGAATTGATTTATCTTCTTATTGCTTATGTTGAAAAGTTCCAATCAAAGCAATGCTGTTTTTCTGACATAAAATCATATATTATATCATTATTTAACTTATCACCACAAAGTATTCAATTATTTTCAAAATATTTTGATAATAAAACTTCATCAGAACTAGTCCAAGAAATCATAAAGTTGACTTTACCTGAAAATTCTAACTTCAATAATAATACTAGAATTATTGATGGGATTAAAGGAGTCAAGTTAGATACAACTGCTAATAATAATAATGATATGGAAGAAAATGTTGAGTTGGATATTGATGATATTGTAATCGATGATGATGAAACTGCTGATCAAAAAATGAATACAAATAATGATAATAATCCTATTAATGATAATAAAGAAGCTGTAGTAGCGACAAATAATAAAAAGAAGAAAAAGAAAAAGAAGAAAGCAAAAAGTGATGGTAAAACAACTGCTAATTCTACAGGTGACAATAATGCAATCGAATCATCTGCAAGCGAGGAAAAGTATGCCATAATGTCGGCATTATTATGTAAATATAGTAAAATCGACCAAATATCATCCTTTTGTGATGCAATAACCTCTTCAACACTCTCAGGTAAGATACTCTTATGGTATTTTAAATCATTTATAATTGTTTATTTTTATTTTTATTACTATCTTACATCATATTATTATTAATATACCATTTTATAAATGTTACAAGATCACAACCAAGCACATCAATTGAGACTATATATTCATTCCATCACTAAAAGCACAACAATAGGAGGCATGGGTGGCGAAAAAGATGTACAACCAGCAGATGAATTATTATTAATAAACTCTAATCAATGCCGTTTGCAATACAATCAATTTGTTGCAACTCATTCCAACGATCAACTCAATCTAAGCAATGATAAAAATCAATTAAAATTGTTGATAAAATGGATGAAAATGCTTTCGTATGGTGTAGAAGTATCGCCTTTTTGCTATGCATTTAAAGTTGAAATGTTAGATCCTTTTCGTGAGTTAGGAATTGCAGAAGCAAGTGTGGTTATGTTTAATGGTCTTGGTGCGAAACATATTCAAGTAAGATTTATTTGCAATTCTAAATAATAATAAATAATAATAATTATTATTATTATAATGTTTGTTGTTGTCGCATCTGTTAAAGGTTGATTCGATGTCATATTTGCTGCTTCCAGTCCTTTATGAGAATGGGTTGTTCACAGAAGCTTTGAAACAGAATCAAATGATCTGTAATTTTCATCTGGTTGCTAAACGAGAAACACTTGACATGATTGGATTAACATTTAAGTATAGTAATTATAATAAAGGGCTTGAATTACAAAGATTTCTAAGAAAGTGTGAAAAGTAAGTTTATTTTAAAAATGATACAATAATAATTCAATGGGTTATGATAGGATTCAAATACAATTATTTGTCATAGTCATATAATCATATCGTTTTTTATTATTATTGTTATTATTATTACTATTATTATTATTATAATAATTATTATTATTATTATTATTATTGTTATTATTATTGTTATTATTATTATTATTATTATTATTATTGTTGTTATTATTATTGTTATTATTATTGTTATTATTATTGTTATTATTATTGTTATTATTATTATTATTATTATTATTATTATTATTATTATTGTTATTATTATTGTTATTATTATTATTATTATTATTGTTATTATTATTGTTATTATTATTATTATTGTTATTATTATTATTATTATGGTATACTATGCGTAGGTCTCTTCAGCTCGCTCTTTCTAAAGCTGAACTACCTTCATTAGAATTGACACAAAAATATTTCCATCCCAAAATTGCATTAAAATATTTACAGGTAATAATCATTTCTTCTTTCACACATAATATGATAAAAACAATATTGTTATTATTCGAGTCATTCAATCATCAATATTATGATGTATTTGCTATTTTGATATTTATCATAATCATATTCATCCAGCTTAACTCAGATCATATCATATAATGTTTACTACTGGTAAGGATCAGATTCAACCTTTATCAACCGTTTATACATGTTGATTATTTCCAGCATCATCAGCTTATGTCATTTTGGTCAATCCCATCAGAATGGACGATGGGCTTGACCAAAATGACAATGAGGATAAAGCTGATAATTGTTATTATTATTATCATCATTATGATAAGTATTTATGATGTTCATCTCGGCATTGTGTCTAAGAAATGTCATCATAGTGTTGTGCCCACTCCACCTCATATCTCAGCAGTAACATGTCTCGATAATACTGCATGTTATTTACAATGCATTATTTAATGTTTATCCTAACTCATATTTTATATCGAACAATTCCGATTTCATGAATCATAAATGAATAGTTAACCTCCCCCTCATGTCTTAACCAATCGAATCTTAACTTGCCTCACTAATATTAACATTTCTATTTTATTATAGGAAATATTCATTCCAAATATGCATCCCATGTCACAAACACTCTTTACATCGGAGAATGAATTGAATGAATTGGTTGAAAATATGGATTATAATTTGATAAATAGTCGCATTGATACTTTCCAATCAAAACAAGAAGAAATAATTAATAATAACACACGTCGATTACAAATCATGACAAGAATCCAATTGTCACAATGCCTTATCAAATTACTAACATCAGCATTACAAAAGAATGTTTCATTAGCTAATCAATATTCAGACCGTTTGCTAGAACTTACCAATAGCCCTAGCGTGGGTACCGGTTCCCACCAAAATATCCAATATAGTCAAAAGTTACAATGGGGTGGTGTAGAATATGAGAATTTGTTATGGAAAACAGTTTCTATTTGCATTCTAGCGATTGTGACGAATGATGAAAATGCTGTTATTGATAATAATAATAACAATAATAATAATAATAAGGCCGCAAAAGTATTAATTGAAGAAGCGATCACAAGTCTTAATCAATTGTATACTATGATCGGTGAGCCATCATCATTATCAGCCAACGCAAAAGATAAAAATGATGTGAATATTATAATTCCCATCGAGCCATCATGGATACATAAAGTGAGTGCCTTCGCCTTCACACTTGGATGTTGGATTCCATTGCTATTACAACCATTCGATATGAAATCAGAAAACAATGAAGAAATAATAATAAATAATAATAATAAATATGATAATACAAGCAGTAGTAGTAGAAGTGATATGATCACATCGACCGGTATTGGAGCAGATGATCTCGAGGATGGGATCGATGGTGACGAATTTATAGTCTCATTGGATAAAAAATCATCGAATAATAATAATAACAATGATAATAACAATAATAATAATAATAATAATAACAATGATAATAACAATAATAATAATAATAATAATAACAACAATAATAATAATAACAATAATAATACCACTGTTATGGATGCTCATAATAATGATAAAGCCAAATCATCAAATACAGTCCAAAATATTGCAACCAAACTGTATTCCATCATGAGTAAGTCTTAAATCATAATTACTATTTCCTGCAACCTATTCAAATCAAACTGTTTCGTTAATTAACATGTGTGTATGTATAATTATTGTTATGTTTTTTATATAATGTTATTATAATATAGATAATTATCTTATAATTATATATGTTATAATTATAGGGAAACTATCAAGTTCACTTGGTACTATTTCAAGTATAATCAAAGAGAATAATGATTACAATAGTTTTGAAATGATGTTAAATGACACAAACCATGATTCTACTTTGAATAATAACAATAATAATAATTTTATATTGACAAGAAACCTATTAGAGTCCTTCCCTTCTGATCCAAGTAGGGATATAAATCAAATCTTATCTGACATTCATTCAATTCATCAAACAAAAGTGTTCCAACAATTTGAATCATCTCAATTATTATCATGTGATCGATTACGAGCTATGTTAGATATGAAAGCAGATCATATCCCATTGAATGATTTATAAAGTCAATTTTTCATACTCGTTCATCCAACTGTTCATTCAGCCCTGATGAAAAATAATAATAAAAAATGTCCATTTATTATTTTTACATCATTTTATAATATAGATAATAAATAATTATTATGATGTTATGATGATTAATATGTGAATGAATGATGATGTGGAAGACTGCCTTGTTTATTGATGTGGTATGACATGACATGGTATTATTTAACATGAAGTATGTATGATATGATGTCAAAATAAATTAATAATAATTATTATTATTATTTAAAAATAACAAGTTTTAATTTATTGTTCGTTTATTAATTGATTATTAGCATTATTTTACTGACAATCATATTAATTCAAGTAGAGGAAACAATCATAATAAGTTATCATTCTCCAGTTACCTTCATTAACGATATACGGTAATGATGGTTACTGGAGAAATCCAAATATTATATTTTATTATTGTGAATAATAATACAATCAATTTCTATTATTTCTATTATTTCTATTTGAGATTTAAAATCATTATTAAAAGATACCGGATGACACGTGTACCGTATAGCACAAGAATAAATATTCTCATCATGTGATATTCATCGATTTATTCGTTCATTCATTTATTATGTAATTATTTTATAATTTTATATCATAATAATTGATCGATGATTCTAATTGTTTTATTAAAGATTTCGCCATTTTTATTCCATCGACAGCAGCACTCATGATGCCCCCTGCATAACCAGCTCCTTCACCAACCGGATACAACCCCTTCATATTCACACTCTGGAATGAATTAGCATCACGGGTTATTTGAATGGGAGCACTTGTGCGAGTTTCAACACCATGCATGATCGCTTCTACGATACATTTCATATAATCATAAATGAATTAATATTATATTATAATTATTGTTATTATCATAAAATAATCATGTTGATAATATTATTTTTGCATATTGAGAGCTAGCATAGCATGACTTCAAGTAATTTATTTAGAATAATAATAACATTATTATTGTTATTATTTCTATTATGATATTATGATAGTACCTGGTGTGATATAACCTGGCATTCTTCGATCGAAATCTTTCAAAGCTGCTTTGATTGTTTCTGTGACAAAAGGTGGGTATATGTCATGACATGGCGCCTCTTTCACACCTAACCGATAACTACTAGTAAGACCACTGATAGGATAACTACTATTATGACTATTATTATTGAATGTATTGGAGATGAAATCAGTAACTCTTTGAACAGGCGCAACAAAGTTGCCTCCACCCATCACAGCTGCTCTACGCTCCATTATTTTCTGCCATTCTATCCCTCGTAATGGAGATGATCCACATAGTTCCTCCATGTCTTCAGGATTCACATTTACAACTAAAGCAGAATTAGCCCATTTCGATTGTCGTTTTGAAAAGCTCATCCCATTTAAGCATAATTCTTCTTCATTCACAGATGTGGGAACTACAAACACAAACAATAATATAAATATATCTGTTTGTTATTATTATATTATTATTTAAAATAATAGCATGTATAACACATAATGAAATGATGCAATTTTATCGCCGATATGTCATAATTTAAGCATGAAAAAGTGGATGAATGATTGATTTACCGATTTGTCCACCAGGACACATACAAAATGAATAACATGATCTTTTCTTTGAAGAAGAAGTTGATAATGGATCAGATATTATTATTTCAGTTGCTAATTTATAATCAGCAACAGGAATAATTCCATCTCCTCGTCCACATAACTTGCCAGCATCACCATATTGTATGTTATTAATGAGATCCTGAGGATGCTCTATTCTGAAGCCTACAGCGATTGGCTTAGGCTCTAATTGCACACCATGATTATATAACTTCTCATATAAATGGCGTGCACTATGACCAACAGCTAATATCACATGTTCTGCTTCTATTATTGATCCATTAGATAATAATACTCCAGAAACTTCTTTTATATCTTCTTTATTATTATCATTATTATCATGATTATGATCATTATTTCTCGACTTAGTGATAATGAAATCATCTACTTTCGTATCAAACATAAAAATAGCACCTTTTGCAACTAATTCTTCACGAATACTTTTTAAAATTTTCACTAATCGATCAGTACCTAAATGTGGTTTACCATCAATTAATATTCTTTCTGGAGCACCATTTTTGACTAATAATTCTAAAACACTTCGAACATCATAACTATTTTTTCCTATTCTAGTAGTAAGTTTTCCATCAGACCATGTCCCAGCACCACCTTCTCCATAACATAAGTTAGAATTTGATTTCAATATTTTCCGATTAAATAATGCACCAATATCTCTACCACGTATTTCAACTGGTTGCCCTCGTTCAATAATAATAGGCTTGAAACCAGCATTAGCTAGTGTTAATGCATTAAATAATCCTGCTGGACCTGCACCAATAATTATGATTTTTGAAGAATAAATATTATCATTCAAATCATAATTTTTACTATATATGTTATCTATCATATCAATTTTCTCTAATTTTCCTTCATTTGATATTAGTTTTAATGATTTTGAGAGTGTTAAAGGCATCTCCACATCAACCGTATACACGAACTGTAACACTTGTTTAGACTTTTTGACACGAGCATCAAAACTTTTTCGAACTATAGAGATTTGTGTCTGATTTATTAATATTGATTTATCTAATTTAATTTTGATATTCATTTTATCTGAATAGCTTTTAATAGTTTTTACTATAGAATCAACTAATCCATCATGTATACCAATATTATCTTTACCAACATCATTTGCTAAAGGCACCTCTACATTAAATATTCGCCATTTAATCATATATTCTTTTGATAAATAGGATTTGCTCGTATTATTTTGGGGTGGTTGGATATTAGTATTGTTTATTGCTACAATTGATTGTTTTTTATTTTTTGATAATAATCGTTTCTTTAATAATGTGGGTTTGTTACGCTGAACATAAATTTGTTCATTATTTTCATTATTATTATTACTTTCAAATAGTATGTGATTACTTTGCACGTTTTTTACAAGTCTTTCAAGTATAATTTTATTTGATTTAATTCTTCTGTTGTAGTTGTTGCAATGGAATTTAGTTTGGAATAAAGATATCCATAGACTTAGACTTCCAAGATAAAAACTGCTCAATATGATTAAAGATAACCCACATACTATAATCATGGTGTATTAAATTTCGAATGAAAAATTGATCGAAATGAAAGTTTTCAAAAATTAATTTTAATAATCATCCAACAAGGTGCAAATTTGGAAATTTGGTAAATGAGAGTAAAGTTATTCTCCTCAATAAGTAGATACCGCAAAATATAATGCGATTGATTAAATTATAAAATAAAGGATAACTTACTAAATATGTAAATATGATGTTCAACTTGCAGCAATGAATGAATGAATGAATGAATGAATTGTCTGTTTTTTCATTATTTTATTACAAATTACAAATTACAATTACAATAGATATATTACTTTCTCCTATGCCAAAATGATAGAGTTAAATATCTATTAAAAAATTAGCTAAAAACTGTGAATTAACGAAAGGGGGTAACGTTGCATCCTTAATTTCACCTACTACTAGGAACTGCACGTCAGCTTCCACCCCTCTAAATTACTTCCTAGGCATACCATATCTTCAATCCATCTTATACATTTGCTATTAATTGCTATTAAATAACTTAAATATAATAATTTTAATCTTTTTTACGGTAAATACATGCTATTCAAATTTAAATGTTTAATATGAATACAATTAATACTTCGAGTACTGGCTGGAGTACCGTATATACTGTAAATTAACTTAATTGCTCTTTTCAATCCAAACAGTACTGTTAATAGAAAATATTGAAAAAGTATTATTAATAGAAAATATTAGGAAAATTGAAAAATGCAAAAAGGGATTCGGAAGAAACAACATTCGTCATATTATCATTAGAATTGAATAGGAATATGTGATAAAATTATGAATTATCTTTCTTACAAGAGTTAATTATTGTGTTTTAAATTTATTGACTTTTATATTATTATTATTTGTGAAGATATCTGATTATGATGAGTTTTCTACTGGTTCGATCTGACACTAAGAATGAAAACAAATGTCATAATGGAAATCTTTGACATTTTTACTGTAAATATTTTAGATTCAACATTTAATTTAGTAATAATTAAGATAATGTCTCTTGTTTATTCAATGATTTGCAGATTTAGCTTGAGATATATTACTCATGAGATAAAATTATTATTTTTACATAAAATTGTAGGATCAGAGATTGAAAATTAACATAAAATAAATATTATAAAAATGATACCGGTATTGTCTTCCAGATATTTAGTTAAAAAGCATCTGCAAACTCTACAATCATTCAGGAGTAAGATAAATGCATGTTTTCATATTACCAAAATTACAACCTCGGCATAATACAGCTGGAATTGAATTTTGTAACTGAATAGGGCCTTTACATACTAAGCAACTCATCATATATGTTGGAGAATTCAAAGAATTTCCATATGCTTGTAAATTATGCATTCTACATTTAAAACATTCCGATTCACCCATTGCATAAGTAACATTTGTTTTTCCACCTATTGTCATAAAAGTTGAAAATATCTGAACTCCACAAACACAACAACTCAATTTATTCAAACGAGAATTATTGAAAGTACATTTCATACTACAATTTACACATAATCTTTCAGAAATAATTTTTTCTCCTGTAATAATATACACATTTTAATAAATTAATCAATTTGATTTAAAGAAAATTGTTTCTGATGGAATTGAATAAAACGAATAATAATAATAATAATAATAATAATAATAATAATAATAATAATAATAATAATATCATGATTATTATATATTAACATAAAAAAATTAAATAACGATAATAATTTGATAATAATATATAATTATAATTAAATAGTAGAGAATTGATTTATATATTGTTCAGAATTAGAAAAAAGCTACAAACTATCATATGAAATGATCAAAATACCTTATATTTTAATATAATAATGTTAATTATTATTATTGTAGTGCGACAACTAATATATAATATTAAAATTATGAAAATAATTATTTTTTATTTCATTTTTTACCTGGCATTTTCACCATAGTTTTACATCTTAATGATTCCAATACTTTGTTTTTTGTATAATAATGTAATTTATGCAAATCATTTGTTACTCTTAATTTATTTAATCTTTTGAAATCTTGTGCTTGTATTAATTGAATAGGATATTCTAATATAAAGCGTGATTCAACTGAACATTGTTCAAAATAATCAGCCATAGCAAATGAATATTTTTTTGTTAATTCTTGTAATGAAAATGATTTCATTCCATATGATAATAATTTATCTTCTGATGGAATATAATGTAATCGAATAACTTCACGAACTGATTCAGATTTAATTGTATATCGTTTATAACCTTTTCCTTCATATTCATGAGATAAATTAAGGAATGATTTAATAAATAACATCACAATAGACCATTCTTCTTTACTTATAGATGGGATTATTGTATCACTATTGCCAATAGAGCGAGTTCTTGACCTGGATAGTAAATTTGATACTGAATTAACCATACCATCATTATTATTATTAGTATTTTTCACATCCAATTGTTCAGACAAAACAACTTGATTATTTCCATTAAATTTATCATTATTTTCAACATCAATTGAAGAACTTTTAGTATCTTCAGTTTTAATGGAAGTAATTGGATAAGGACTATTCTTTTTTGATAATAAATCAATAATTTCATCTTCACGTAAACCAGAATAAGAAAATAAAATATATAATAAAGTATCTCTCATATAAATAGCTATTTTCCCATCACCATATGAATTTGATAAGCCTTCATTCCTATTCAAAGATAGTTCCAACAATCCATTCACTGAAACAGGTAAATTCTGGATGAATTGAGTAACTGTTTCAAATGCTCCAAAAACTCTATAAATAACAAACAAGTATATCTGGTATTGATTATTAACATAAATAGTCAAATAATTATTTGGCTACCTGATCTCTTCTAATGCTAACATAAGCCAATTCAAGTCGTTACTTGAAGGATTATTTAGTAAATAATTAAATTGAGTTTCATCTAGTCGTTTATTATATCTTGCAAGTGTACGTGCACTGATTAGTTTCAATTCTTCTGTTTGAAGATGATGTAAAGCATGAATAAGAAACATTTCAGAATCAACTGCACCAAAATCTTGTACTAAAACAAGATTATGAGCTGTATTCTGCTTCAAAATAATCTCATTAACTTCACTATTTTCTGAATTATTGTTAACCATTTGCAATGATGTATAAGGTAGCGGTTCATATGATGATATTATAATTCGAAATAAAGGACTCGGTTTCTCGATGACATTCTTAAGCCAGCATTTATTCCAGGAATTAATTGACATATGATCGATTAAGATTAATGCTGGTTTGTCTACTGTAATATCTTTTGAAAACTTACTTTGTTGAAACATTTTAGTTGTAATTGCTTTTATAGATTGTATATAAACATATTCAGATGGCTTGTCAGATAAAGCAGTCATCGCTGTTACGGTCTCTTCATCACCTAATTCTAATGATAATCTCATCATCAATTCATATTCAGTTAAATCTATTGGTAAAACTGGAATAAAAATTTGAGATTCTTTTTGAAAAGTGTGAAAAAATACTTTGCTTGCTTTCTGACTTCTTAAGACAATATTCATCGTAGATGATAAAACAGTACTTTTACCACACCCATTGCCTCCATATATAATTACAAGATTGGAACTAGCATCATCGTTTTGAGCTATCATATTCGTTATAAGACTAATCGATTCATCCCTCCCTAGAACAACTTGACTAGATTTCTTTGCAAATGATTCGTGTGGAACTGCAAGAATTTCACTAATTGTCATACCTCCATTTGTGGAATGAGGATATTGACGAGCAATGGCCTTCACTAAAAAATCATAGACCAAATCTGCAATATATTCCAATCCATCGAAAACTATTTTGGGAATCCCTGTGGATAAATCCAATTCTTTAAAGGAAACTGTGTAATCATACACTTGTTGTGTTGGACCAAACTTGGCTTTGATTTTTTCTTTTAGTTTCTTCAAAGCTTTCGTACTTACTGGATTAGCTTCAAGATACATCGGCATGAATTCAGACGGAATTTGTGACAAATAATCACTAGCTCTGATCAAGAATAGAGCATTTGGATTAAGTGTGCGATAAGCTGCTGTTAATATTTCCATATGTGTCACCGAGACACCTGGAATCCAATTATATTCTTGTGCTACTGATTGAGGCACATCGTCAGGCTGAGGAACCCATCCATAACGATCTCCAAGCATATTTATGAAGAATGGGTTTATATTAAGTTCCTTACATCGCTCAATTTCATCTAAACAAGTCCTAAGAATGGTTTCACATGATGATTTTGCTGGAACACCCCATCGTAAGTCGCACTCAGTTAAAAGAATTTTTCTGGAAATAAAATGAATAAAAATTGCCATAAATTAATGTTAACAGTCTGTGATGGATCAGCAACACAGCAGATAATAATATAATTCAATAATTAAGATGATTTGCGTACATGATTACTTTCGAATAACTTAAAAATTCTTATCACAACGAATTATTCTTACCTTTCCTCACAGAAAATTCTCAATCTGGGGAAAACATATTTAATAAGAATTTCTCTTTCTGCAAAATAATCTGTAAAAGTTGACGATACAAATACTCGAACTTCTTTCCATCCCTTTTCAATTGGTGTAATAGGTTGCGATTCAGATGAATCTTGTCCTTGAGGAAAAGCTAAAGGGTTGTAAGAATAACCATCATTAATCCACATCGCATCCACTAACTCATCTTCTGATGGGAGAGATAATTGGTGAGACATGGGTAAAGTCGCCTCAACCGATTCCTTTTCAATAACTATTTCATCTTTCTTAATCTTGTTATCGATATCAACAACTTTGATTTCATCAGACGCCAAAGTTTGATCATTTGTTTTAGAGGTAATTTCAACTGTTGATGATACAGAATTTATTTTGCTTGAATGATTCATGATTTGGCTGTTCGTTGAAGAGATTGGTGATTTGACTGTATTGCTTGATAAATCGGAACTTATGATGCTCGATTTATTTTTATTTCGGCAGCAATCAAACATTTTTAATCTCAACACAATGGTTTTCGGTTGGTTTGAACTTATATAATAATATAAATACCGGTATGGCGGTAAGTTATATTCATTTTATTTTTATTGGACTTCCGACTTCCGGGAAAAAGAAATATAAATCGTAATAATATAACATAACAATTAAAAAAATCAATAAAATTCATTCAGAATTCTATCAGATAATCATTTCGTCTGTCATATTTGATCGTCTTTTTATTTAGATTTATATTCAAATAATGTTGTCATTCATTAAAAAATTCATTCCTTCCAGTATCATTGAAAAGGTTAAATAAATCTTGCGTTATATACTTTTTGATTCAAAGATTTTACTTAGATTTATTAGATAGATTTTGATTAATCAAAGATTTTATTTTGCAGGTTAGATATGCTGTGCTTTTCCGTCCTGAAGATCCTAACCATTTAATGCAAGTCCTTCCTGCGAATATGAAAGGTACAACAGTTGAATCAATCAAAGCCTTTAGAATGCCCAGTCCTGGTTCACGTACGGGTGCGCGAATACCGACACGTTCAAGCATTGATCGAATTTATGATACGAATCATTTTGCACGAGATTTCAGAAATCTGAAACGCGAGGTGATTCAAATGAAAACCAACTTAAATTTCCTCTCTAGTTAAGCAAATGATTTCCATAGGGATACGTGGAATTAATAACTTCCTCTAAAGTACCGGCAATAATACACGCTACTCAACCAAGATTAATAAACACAAGAAGAAAAGTCAATTTACTTGCATATGACCCAACTGGTTTGCGTACAACAAAAACTGTCACTTGGGCAGCTGTAGATAAGTCTTTGGAAGATATTAAACCCAACCACTTGCCTGCTCCTGAATGGTATAAAGATTATGAGACACTTGTTGCTGATCATGAAAGACGTGGTCTTCCTTTACCTAATGGTCGAAGAATGGCATTGAAAGCAACTAAAAACTATAACGTAGTTAGATGGTAACTGTTGGATGAGATATTTTATGGATAGTGATTATGGAGCATTATTTCGTTATTTCGTCTCTAATGTACTTCCTTTGTAATGAATCAATTAATTATTAAACTGCAATAGAATTGCAATGTTATTTAATTTGGATTGTTAGTTTGCTTATTTCGTGTTAAACTGCAATATCAATTTGATAATATATAAAATTACTGGATTCAAACTGCATTTTTCTGTGGATGAATAATATAGACTCTATGGCAAGAATTTAGGTTTATCATTTTATCCTTGGTTTCCTATCGGTTAAGCTGTTACTTATTTACTGTGATCTAACAATTAATTCTGAGTTGCCTCATTTCAGGAAATGAGTAAAATGTCAGTTACTTATTGACGGAAGATTTTATTTAGGCTTCAATAAAACGAACTTTCTGTGAGTAAATTTTTGAAGCCATCCGTCAAATGGCGACTGAATAAACAATCACAAATCAACAACGTGTTAACAACGTGTTTTTTTATTTATTCTGTTGACAAGCTGTTGATATAACTGAGTGTTAATTAATTCACTCATTCACTGCCCACATTTATTTCCTAACAGCAATTAAACTTCAGTACCACAACTTTTACTGATATTTTATATCTCGTAAGAACTTTCCGCCAAGCTAAAACTTTATTATACACGAATTAACACATTCAAAAGTTCTGATTTTAATACTTCTTTTAAGTCGATTTGATACGATTAAGTTCATTAAAAGCTGTAAACATATGAAAATAGAACACAATTATTTTTCGATTTTTTTTTGACGGTTGAAGAAAATTAAACGGTTTAAAAAAGTTTGGGTTACTGTAAATAAAACTCTACAGTTACAGTGTTACAGTAAAGTTACAGTTACAGTGTTACAGTTAAGTTATGACTAATAATATAATGGAAAAAAATTGTGTGTGGCATGGTAATTCATTCATTCTTTCATAATTTATAATTTATTTTATAATCAAAATGTTTTTACAACTCGAATGACATTGAATAATGTGTTTTTTTGTGCAATAAAATATCAAATTACTCTCCCTCTTCCCACTTCTTTTTCTCTTTTACCAGGTTTTTAATAAAGTAGTTAAACCATAAAATAAAGTTTTCTCTTAATTGGATCTGCTGAGAAATCTAAAATGTCTGTATTTTCAACAATTGCTCATAGTGTGCATAAGCTTCACAAATTTACAAGTGATAATGCGCAAAAACTTACGGAAAATATTGACAAAATAGCTTTGGATCCAAGAGATCGATTTAGTCCTGAATCTGATTATGGATCATTATGGGAGATGACAGAAAATGTGGAAAATTGTCGACAATGTGACTCTAAATTTCAACAACCTTTAATAAATCGTAAGCTGCACTGTCGAAGTTGTGCTGGTGTTTTCTGTGAGAATTGTTGTCAATTAGTTCAACTTGATGATTTTATTAGGTCAACTTTGCCTATAAACGTGGCTAATACAGATGAATTCGATTCGATTCTCATTTGTGATGGCTGCAAACGGGGCGAATGTGTGGGAATGGCATTGAAACATCACATAAGATCAAAACTAGATGCTGCTCAAGATAAAAATGAAAATCAAATTGACAAATTCCAGAAAAAGATTGTTGCGAAGGTGAATGAAACGATTGGATTACGAAATGAAGATGCCCTTCCTCCTTCAAAATTTCTTTCTGTTGCATATGGAAGTTTTTATGGTGAAGATGGAAAACAATCAAAAAATTTAAGAGGAAAATCATTGGCTGTTTCGGGATATGTTGAGATTTTCAATAAGTCAAACGAAGTTTTTTGTGTGAAACTTCTTCAAGTGGGTGGAAGCACTTTGTTTGAGATTCCACGTCCAAGTTATTTAGCAGGTATTATCTCATTAGTTTTAATTACACAAAGATGCCATCATACTATTATTGTACTGTGACTTTTCTAGTTCCTCCATTGGAATCAGTTTATTCTTTTTTTCAACCTGATTCCACTGATTGCATCGAATTGTTGCTGCTTTTCAATAATCCTAATTCAATTCCGAATGATTCCTCTATTCACTACAATACCAAGGCTCTTGGTGCCAATCCGTCACGAATTTCAAAATGTGCACGAGTGGATGAGTTTCTTTCAGCTGTTGTTTATCGCATTACTTGCAAAGCTCACAATGTCATGCTAAAATACAAAGGAGATGGTATTGTCATTCCAAGAAATGGTGATTCTTGGACTAGAGTAGGTATAATTGGTAAAATGCAAGGAAGAAGATTTACAAGGGATAAAATTGATTTTGAGACAAATATTGATACTTATGCATTGCATCGAGAATCTCCAATATTAGCACAATCTATAAATTCCTAATTTGATACAATTTATTAATTTGTTTTAACTTATAATAATTTTTGTTCATTTTATTTCATGTTCACCAATCAACCATTTCACATTCCTCTGCAATATATTGTAATTAGCAAATGAATTATTCTGATCGAACTAATTCTTAAACCTTCGTTCAATCTGAAATTCTCTCATACTTCAGCTTATTATTTTAAAATGTTTTGATGTTGAGGCGCAAATAAATGCCTAAGGACTATATTAGTTTTTCTACAGAATCTTAAAAAATGATCCCCAAAGTTACTATTCGTTTATTTAATATTAATACAGAGTTTTTCCTTCGTCATCATTCACACTTGAAGAATTCATTCATTCAGACAAATTTCACTCATTAAATTGGCTACTACACTATTCTCCACTCGATTTAATAGATCAGCATCGATCAGCCGTACTCAGCTACTTTCGAAATCAACTCTCAGTCATTTTGAATATATCATTGGCCAAATCGATCCAACGTCGCAGTACAGATCCAACGTGGTGCAAGGCGTCGAGCTTAAGACTTGTTTGTTAATATAGTAAGAGTATGTTATAATACTATTGCTATTAGAAAGGTGAGGATCCTTAAAGGTGAGGATCCTTGGATCATGATTTAATTATGCAACAAAAGGCATTAGATAAAATCAAACCTAATAACCTAATATAAATAGATTTTATCCAATGCCTTTGTTGCATAATTAAATCATGATCCACTTGGGTGAGTTTGTCATTCTTGATGGAACTTGTTGGTGGACGGCAAATGGTAAGAAAGTTGATGGGGGAAGATTAGTCTTCTTCTTTATGGTTGTTTTGTCTGCAAACCAGTGACACTTCTCTTTGAGCTTGGATTAATTTCAATTGTACTCATGTAACATACATATGGAGTAGATAATGAAGGGTCTGAAGAAATTTAGAGGATTACTACTAAGAAATTGCTTCTCTACTTCTCTACGAACTGAAACTAAGTTATAGGTAATAACTAATATTGATTTAAATTTAATTCTAGATTAGTTAACAATAAATTGTGCCAAATTATCATTAACAGAAATCACACTCACCATTCAAAATTGCGCGGTATCTTTAAGCGTCAATAGCTTTAAAGTATAAAGCAGTGATAAATACACCGGTAGACACAGCAAATAAATGTTAAAATGAATTAATGAACAATCTAATTACTTATATGTCAACATAGTTATGTTTTTTTAGCTTTTTTCTCCTGTTTACTGTTTTGCTGTTTTGATTTGCTCAGTTAATTTAATTATTAATCATTCAATTCATTCATCATTCATTCATTCATTAAAAAATATAACTTGTTGCTGCTTTTGGAAAAAAATACTGCAAATTGTGGTACAAAACATACAGTTTAAGCCATTTAATTGAAGATATCTGTGTATCTGTGATAAAGATTTTTGCTTCCAGCAAATTGCTCTTATTTAAAGATTTTCAAATATCATTAATATGGCTACAAAATTAATCAACATTACGAAATTCCATAAAATCACATCACCAAAAAAAATTCTCAAGTCTTTATATCATGCATATCCAGCCCCTTTTAGTGCAAGATATGGAGCAGGTGGGCGATCTTCCAACAGTGGTATTACCGCGACTGTGTTTGGAGGTTACGGATTTCTTGGAAGATATCTTGTGAATGAATTAGGTTTGATTTATCTTTCAAATAAATTGTAAACTTAATCTCAGCATATTATCATTTTTACTGTAGGTTCATGTGGTTCTCGAGTGTACATTCCTTACAGAGGATGTGAAATGGAAGTGCGCCTATTAAAACCTATGTTTGACTTGGGTCAGGTAAGTAAGATGTAATTAAATATGAATTTTAAAAATCATATTCTAATTATTATATCTTAATTATTTATCCAGCTTGGCCTAATTCCATTTAGTCCAGACAATGAAGAATCAATTATTGAGTCCATCAAAAGAAGTGACATTGTTATTAATTTTATTGGAAAACATTATGAAACCAAGCACTTAGTTCCAACTTTAAAGAAAAATGGAAATATTTCATTTATTAACTACACTTTTGAAGATGTAAATGTTAATATTCCTGCGAAAATAGCAGAATTGTCCAAAAAAGCTGGTGTTAAAAATTTCGTTCATGTTTCTGCATTAGCAGCAGATTTGACTGCAGAATCTAGATGGGCTCAAACTAAAGCACAAGGTGAAATTGCAGTTAGAGAAGCATTTCCAGATGCGGTACGAACTTAAATTAATGTTTTAATGACAGTTTTTTATAGTATTTTGTATATCTATTCCGTTAGATCATAGTCAAACCAGCGACTGTGTTTGGTGCAGAAGATAGGTTCTTGAATCGAATTGGTTACAGATTGAAAAGACATTGGTGGCATCAAATAATCGATGGTGGAAGTAATTTATTACAACCTGTTTATGTTAATGATGTTGCAAAAGCAGTATTTAATATAATTACGGTATGATTGTATAAAAAAGTTGGTAATATGTTATTATAATTTATTTTCATTGATTTGATAGCGTCATGAAGAATTTCAAGGCAAAACGTTTCAATTGGCAGGACCAGCTGAATATTCATACAAAGAAGTCGTTGAATTTGTTAGTGACATTACAAGAAGAAAGAGAAAACTTGTCGGTGGCTCTTATGCATTTGGTTATGGTCTTGCATCGATAAATGACTGGATGATTGAACCTGTCTATACTACAGATTATTTGAAGCAAACGAAGAGAGATGTAGTCGCTTTAAATAATCCAGAATTGCTTACATTTAAAGATCTTGATATTGAACCTAAAGGAATGGAATCAGTAGCATTTGACTTTCTTCATCGATTCAGAGAAGGTGGTCATTTTTATTCACGTGTTTCAGGTTATCATTGAGCGATTGTAATAAATAATGCATGCTTGTCAAGTTAAATTTTCAATTTTGTCTTTCTATTATCCTCAATAATTGATAATCTGATAATTTAGCTGAAAAATCCCGGTGTAGAATTTTAAATTGTTTTTTCTTTCTTTCATATTATTATATTGGGTGTCAAGAAACTCGATCATAATTAATATAATATATGTGGTAGGAAAAGATTAAGCTGGACTATATTTGTTAATTATTTAATTGTAGAATTTATTCTAACATGCACAATAGATACAAAAATTAGATTATATTAAGTCCAAATACTTCTTATCATTTTGATTAACAAAATGTTTGGAAAACTAAAGTAAAAACATCTCCCAGCCTTGAAACGGTACTATATTTATTATCCAAATTAGATAACACAAGCTATTAACAAAATCATAGTTATTAGTGTAAGTATTAAGCTTGCATTTTCTTATCCCCTTTGTATGTAAAATCAACAAAATTAGATTTTTCTTGCATTGTCTCTGACATATGACTTGTAACCATTGAATCAGCAGCTTGTTCACGTGTAAACTCACTATCAAAGTTTCTGACATCAGTTTGAGATTGAGCAGCAGGTGGTTTAAATTCTGCTTCATATAACTTTGCATTAATACGATTGAAATCATATACACTCATGAAACTAGATCTTTTCAATTCTTGAGCATCAGTTGCGCCAGATCCAATACGACTTGAAACTTTTCTCTCAAGCAATCCACGAAGCAAATCTTTTGCTTGTTCTGACATTTGTCGTCTATAATATAAATAATTGATTTAATATTCAGTATGCTAATATGCAATAAAGAATCCAATATAAAGTTCAATAGCATAGCATAACTTACCCTTCTCCTTTCGGAAATCTTAATGGCTCATGCAAGATTTTGTGATACATTCGTTGAACATTAGTGTCATAAAATGGAGGCAATCCAGTTAACATCTAAAGAAAATTCAAAAATGTTAAATATTATCAAGTTTTAATCAAAATATTATCAATAAACTTACTTCAAATAAAAGAGTTCCTAAAGCCCACCAATCAACAGCTTTTCCATGACCTTTATTTTCTAATATTTCAGGGGCCAAATATTCCGGTGTCCCACAAAATGTTTTAGTTCCACCTTCTGCACCAGGTCCAGTTATTCCTCCTTTCGCAAGACCGAAATCGGTTAATCGGAGATGTCCAGCTTCATCCAATCTACGCATTCATTCATGAAAAATAAAAAAATGGTCGCGAAAGTAATGCTTTTTCACACAAAAAATAAGGCTTACAAAATATTTTCAGGTTTTAAATCACGATAAACAATATCTGCAGCATGTAATGCTTCAATTGCAACTGTAATTTCTGCAGCATACAAACGTGATCTATTTTCAGAAAACTTTCGATCTTTTTTCAACCAAAAAAAAAGTTCGCCACCAGCCATAAAATCTAAAACCATATAGAGCTTATCCACAGTTTGAAAAGCAAAAGCTAAATGTACAAGAAATGGACAATTAATATTTTGAAGGATTTTTCTTTCAGTTGATGTATGTGCAAGTTGATTTCTTTTCACTAAAGCAGCTTTACGTAACGTTTTCATCGCATATAAAGTTGAATTTGGATCATCCTTTTTCTTAACCAACATGACTTTGCCAAAACTTCCTTTGCCAAGCACCTTATAGTGAAAAAAGTAATATAATAAAATCATAATTGTTTCAAAAATGATATCATTACCAAACAAAAACATAGAGAATGTTTACAGAGTAATGCTACCTTTAACAGTTCAAAATCATTAATTGTAAGTTTACTATTGAAATGGGAATAATCTCCATCAGTCGTATTCCCCACTTCAGCCAGAGCCTCAATATCAGCAGTAGCATCATTTGCGATTTTTGGAGAATCTTCATTGATAGTAGGTAATTCTTTACAAACCAAAGAATACGAGTGTAAAACTGATAAATCAAATCTATAATAAGGTAATACATACCTTTCTTTTGCTTCAAATTTGTTTGAGATGAAGAAACGGTATTATTGCTCGATGCTGGTTTTGCCGAAGTTGACTGTTTGGAAGTATTTGATTTCACATTCTGTTGTTGTTCTTGCTGTTTTTGCTGTTCCTTTGGTAATTTATTTCCCATTTTCAGCTCGAGTATATTATAGTCTGTGTTAATTAATGAAGAATGAAGATGGGAATTAGTTATATTCTGAATGAATTGGAATTTGTGAATATTGAAATAAGAAATATTAAAATTATTATTCTATTTTATTTCAATGAATTATGGTATTACCCTATCAAGATTTTTAGCATTCGAACTCCATTATTTTGGCTCGCATCATCATTTTATATTGACGATGAATGGATATATACGATGTATATATTAATTCGATGAAAACTTTCAACAGCCACCAACCAAACTTTGAATGAATGAATGAAATTCCACGATACGGGATAAAGTTATTATTTTTTTCTTTATTAAAAATCATATTTATACAAATTATTACTATTATTGGACGATTTATTTATTTATTTACTGAGGTATTGTTTCATTTTAGTTAACTTATAATTTAAAGTTTGCATATCACTGCATATTTACCATCATACAAAGTTATGGTCGGATTGTATGATTGTATTCAATATTCAATCACTCCAACGTTTGCTCTGAATTTTTGGTTATATATATCAAACAGCTTGTTTTAAATTTGCTTTTGTTGATACTGTATATTGTGTAATATTACCTGAATTGAGTTCGATATGATTATACGTAATGCAACTTTTAGTGATATTGATGATTTACTTCTTTTGGAACAGGAGTGTTGGGATGAACCGCTAAGAGCAAACAAGGATGTAATTCTCCAAAGAATAAAATTATATGGAGAAGGTCAGTTTGTTATTGAAATCGATGGTAGTGTTTGTGGTGTACTTTATACTCAACGAATATTAGACAAGAATGAATTGGTCCAAGTATGCTCCTTTCAGGAACAAAGTAAACTACATCAAGCAAATGGTTACTACGTACAGTTACTATCTATATCAGTCCATTACAATGTTTCTACAGCGGTGGGTAATTTAGCTGTTATTCTTCGTGATTATGCTTTTCAAATGGCGTCTTCGAATGATTCAATAGTGGAAATTGTTGCTATGACAAGGTGTAGCAGATATAAACCAGCAAATATTAACAGATCTGGTTCAGTAACCGCTGATCATATGAATGACTATATCAATTATGTTTCGTCGAAAAAAGATCCTACAATATTTTTCCATGTATCTGGTGGTGCTGAAATTCAAAGTGTATTACCGAATTATCGTCCAACAGACACTTCAAACTTGGGCTGTGCTGTATTGATTTTTTATACAAGAGAAAAGTTTTCAACATGTGAGAAAAAATCTTCCCACCTAAATAATATAAAACTGTCTAGTATTTCTAGCTATGGTGATGAAGTGAACTCGAGTGTTGATTACTCCAAGCTAGCCACTCAGCTATGTGAAGAAATGATTTCGTTGGATAAGTGCAAGCAAACTGAATGGACAGCTGCAAATTTGTTGAATGCTCCATTTTTAACTTGGTTAGATTCATTGCAGTTATTGATATTGCATAATTGGTTGGAGGAAAAATTGAAAGTTAATCTTAATCCAACATTTCTGTTCCAGTACACCACTCCATCTGCTGTTCAAAATTATTTTATTAATTTGGGAATTGTTTCCGTTTTACCTATCAAAGAAAAATGTGGTGAAGATGATTCAATTGCAATTGTTGGTGTAGGCTTGGAGCTGTCTGGTAATATTAGTAATTTGTCAGATCTGTGGGATTTGCTAATAAAGAAACAATCAACCACTGGCAATGTGCCCTATGAACGATGGGATCTAACCAATCCTGAGTACAAATCATTGATTTCTAATTTGTCAAATCAACAATCGTTAGATTATGGAAGTTATGTGAATAATTTAGATATGTTTGATCCTGATTTTTTTAATCTAACATCCGCAGAGGTATGTGAAATGGATCCAAATCAGCGACTTATTCTGGAAGTGTCACTGAGAGCGTTATACGATAGTCGTCAAACCAAAGCTGAAGTTGAAGGAAAATCCATCGGAGTTTGGGTTGGAGTTTCGAATTCAGATTATCAATTAGTTCCTGGTGCTGGCTTCAAAGAAAGTACTTCTGTTTATGCTGCAACAAGTGGTGCCTTGGCTGTTATTGCTGGTCGGTTATCATTTTTACTAGGATTGCGTGGTCCTGCAGTGGTTGTTGATACTGCATGTTCTTCATCATTGGTTGCCTTGCAACAAGCAGTGTACTCCATACGAAACAATCAATGTGAACAAGCAATTGTGTCGAGTGTAAATTTAATATTGACACCTTGGATATCAGTTGCATATGCAAGAGCAGGAATGACCTCGTCTGATGGTCATTGTCATACATTTGATTCAGCAGCGAACGGTTATTGTAGAGGTGAGGGTGGTACTTCAATCATATTAAAGCGCCTGGATGATGCAATTAGGGATGGAAATGATATATATGCAGTAATAAAAGGATCCGCAGTTCTTCAAGATGGTAAAAGTGCGAGTCTTACCGCTCCGAATGGA
>VKHH01005912.1:0-43904 GCA_015144975.1 Epipyxis sp. PR26KG | reverse complement strand
ATTATTATTATTATTATTATTATTGTTATTATTATTATTATTATTATTATTATTATTATTATTGTTATTATTATTATCATTATTATTATTTTCCAATTTTGATTTTAAATTTTTAAATAAATTATTAATTTTAATTATATATCCATTTTGTTGATTTGTTTGATGTTTTGGTGATATGATTTCTGTATTATTATCTTCATTTTCTTCAAAAAATTCTCTTTTATGAATTATATATTGTGTATTTTTTAATAAATTATTTTGTTTTATATTTTTGGGTTTTGTAAATTCAATAATAGCATTATTATTTTCTTCGAATTGTTGTTTATTATCATTATTCAAAGAATTTTTCATATTTTCAATTTGTTGTAAAGCATCATTTAACTTTTTTAATAGATTTTCTTCTTTTTCATTTGATTCGATTAAATTATATTGTAATAATTGTTCTAATTTTTCATAATTTTTTAACAGATTTTTGATATGACATTGTAATCGAATCCAATCCATTTCAACTGGATTATTATTATTATTATTATTATTATTATTATTGTTATTATTATTATAATTTGCAGCATTCATTGAGAAGTTTTTCTGTTCTTCTTCTTCGATGTGAGTAGAATATGATGTGTCAAAAGGATTATTTCTAAATGCTTCTTGATCAACAGTTAGAGTTGATTCATCGAAAGGATTACTTTTATAATCATCATTATAATTACTGTCATTATTATTATTACTATTATAATTATTGTTATTATTATTATTATTATTATTATTATTATTATTATTATTATTATTGTCATTATTATTATTGTTATTATTATTATTATTGTTATTATTATTATTATTGTCATTATTATTATTATTATTATTATTATTGTTATTATTATTGTTATTATTATTATTATTGTCATTATTATTATTATTATTATTATTATTGTTATTATTATTGTAAGATACAAATGATTGGTTTTGATGATGATCAACATCAACTTGATTACTTTCAACTGACACAGAATCAATATAACGAAGTGGTGATTCTTGAGAATAATTCGATGAATTGAATGAATGAAGGGAAGGGGGGTCTGTCAAAATAGGACTAATCGTGGCAATGTCTCTAACTAATAATTGACATTCTAGATAAAATTGATGAAGAATTAATCTCCATTTTGATTCGTCATGTTTGCATACATTTAGTTTACTTTTCATCACATCGATTTCCTAAAATATAAAAAATTACATAAAAATAAATAATCTATTATTATGATATTATTATGATATTATAATGATAATAATATAATAAATAATAGTTTTTGTTATTGGAAATGAATAAATTATGTATATTATTGTTATATAATTATAAATAATTATAATATACTGTACGGTAATGTACCTGTTCTTGTGCTCTACTAACTAATAATAATGAAGAACTTTTCAATACAGCATCAGATAATTCATCTCTTGCTAATTGTAACTCATCATTTAATATAATTAATTGTTGTTTCAAACTTAAATTCAATTCTTCTAATAATACTTTCTTTTGTTCAGACAATAATAAACTATTCATTAATTCATCTTTTTCTCTTTTAATAGCCACTAATTCACTACCTAATAATTTATTTGTATTATATAAATCTTTATTATCATAAATTAATTTCTTATTTTCTTCAATTTTATCATTTAATTGTAATAATAATTCTTCATATTTTTCATTTTCTAAAGAAATTGATTTTTCAATTAAATTATTTTTATATTTTTCTAATAATAATAATAAATCATTAATTTGAATTTGTAATTTTTCATTTTCATTTTTTAATAAATTATTTTGATTTTTTAAAAGTTGAAATTCATTTTGAAGTTTTGTATTATTTAATTGTAACTGTGTATTATCATGTTGAAGTTTAGAATATTGTAATTGATGTTGTGTTTTTTTTTTTTCTAATTTTGTTAATTCATGTTGAGTATGGGAATGCTCTGATTGATATTGTGTATAATCATGTTGAAGTTTTTCATATTCTTGTTGAAGTTTTTCGAACTCAAGTTGAAGTTTTTCATGATCATGAGATAAATGATGATGTGCTAATGTTAATTGATTCTCATTTGTACTATTTAATTGATTTTTAATACTTAATTCTTCTTCTAATTCATCAATTTTGACTTGTTGCTTTGCAATAATCGCATTCAAATTTTGTTGTTGAATATCATTTTGCTTTTGTAAATCTTCTTCAAGAATCTACATAAAAATAATAAAAAAAAATTAAAATATTATTATTAAGTAATTTTAAACCTGATCTCATCAAATTTCCAACCCTATTGTTGCACATTTTTTAATAATATTTTTACTACGACGGATTCTAAGGAATATATATAGGGCTACATCCAATTCAATTTAGAAGCTATGCTGCAATCCACTGATAATTATCTCCATTTCGCGAACAAGATTTGCTTTTCAAAAGGAAATTTAAAATTTATGATAATTTTTCATTGAAAAATGTGCCACAATAGAGTTGAAAATTTAATGAGATCAGTTAAAAATGATCTACTTTCCACATTATTTACCTTCATATTCTTTTTCGTATCTTCACAATTTTTACAATCTTCTTTAATTTTTGTTAATTCTTTTTTAACATTATCTAATTGCTTTTCTAAAGCAGTTCTTTCATTATCATGTTTTTCCAAGCAAATTCGATTTGATTTATTTAATTCTAAAAATTCTGCTTCTAAATGCTTTAATTGTTCTTGATATTTTTTATTTTCAATGAGTAATAATTGCTCGTTTTCATTTGATTCGATTGAATTATTGAATTGATTTTCAGTTAGATTTTCAACTGTTGAGCGTAAATTATCATTTTCATATTGCAAGTTTTCTTTTTCACTTTGCAAAATATATAAAAACTCAGTTAATTGTTCAATCACTTCATCTTGAAATGCTTGTATTTGATGGCTAACAGATTTATTAGGACTTGCAGTTGGCGCTAAGCTATATAATTGATTGTTATTATCTGCGTCTGATATAATTCGATTATTACTGGACAGTTTTTGTTTTTCTAAAGCGACTAATCGAGCAATTCTTTCAGTAAAGGTAGCTTCAGAATCATGTATATCATAATTTTGAACAATATTATTGTAATCTGTTGCTGGATCGTTGTTGTCATACATTTCATTCGCATCATCAATTGGTGGCTGTTTTAATTGCAATGATTGATTTAAATCAGAGGGAAATAACTCATCAGGGTTAGTAACTGTTTGAGCAATTCCTATATCTTCTTCTTCAACTGCTTCTGAAAAGGAAGAAAAAGCTTGACGCCTAGTAACAACCAAAGTAGATAACTCTTGTGTTCTTTGATCAAGCAACTTCCTACAAGTAAATAATTATTATTATTAAACCATGACATTTTATGTTATGCAAACGGTTATGACCATTAGTTAAACAATAAAGTAAAAAGTTGTGAATGAAGCTAAATTTAACGTACTTGAATCGCTCCACTTCCGGATCTTCTTCTTTGCGCCAAGTTGATCCTAACTGAAATTTAATCACATGAGAAGCCACCCTTATACCTCTTGCCCAGAGTGCAAACTGTAACACAGTTGAATTTGGTTGATACCAGATTGTTTCAGGCCGAATATGGCTAATGAAAGCTGTTCTGCAATTGCTACTAAACGATTCTTTAAGATACTGGGTGATTTTCGAGTCACGATATGGTGTATATACTTTGGCTTTAGCACCAGTGGAAGAACTGTTTGATTTACGATTGAAATTATATAGATTTTGTAGGACATCACCTGCAAATATTTCCAAGTAAAATAATAAATAATATGTATTATAACTATAAGATTATTATTTACCTAAAGTTTTGATCGATTTGTTGATACTTTTTGTTTCAGCATCATTAGTATCATCATGAGTTGTATTAGCCAAGTTATCAGCACCCGCTAAGTCCACAAAGTGGAGTTTACTCAAAGTCAGTTCTTGGGTAGTATAATCACGAATTTCAAAAAATACAGTAAATATCGCGTGACCCCTATCAAATACAACAGTAAGAGTTAACATAGTACAAAGGAGGCAATAAACGTTAACAACCTAGAAGCTTGAGGACTAGATTTATGTATTCTTGTTATTCTTCTTTTATTTCCAATATTTAACAAACTTCTCATTTCCTGTGGAGTTTCAACTGCAAAACGTATTGGACCAGACAAAAATACACCTAATATTGAACTTTCGTGAATATCAATCGACTGCTTTTTGCTTGTATCTGTTGGCGTTGATACTTTCTTAGACGAAGTCGCTTTTAAGGATGTGACACTGGAAGCAGAAGGAGTAGAAACCAATTGATGTTCAGAGCCGTGACGTAGCATTTCATCACAATTATTCAATAAATTAACAAATTGACCATTATAAATTTCGATGTAACTCACTTCGAGATGGAAAACTTTTTGATTTGTTTCATCCTCACTTTGCTCTTTAACTAAACGAAAAATATCAAGAATAGCTCTGGGAATGATTCCAGCTCCACCTCTATCATTACTACCAATGAACGAGTAAGTTTTCCCACTTCCTGTTACTCCATAGCAGAAAATAGAGCTATTGATACCATTGACAGATAAATCAACTAAATCTTTAACAGACGCATAGAGTTCGTTTTGAGTTGAATCATCTGATAACACTAGATCATAAGAATACTTGACATAATTTTGAGTCTCTGGTTTAATTAAATGAACAGTATACTTGTCTATAACTTCAACACATGCCTTAAACGATTTATTTGTGTTGAATGATTTTGAAATTGCAGTACTTTTAAGATTGGATGTAGAACTCGAAGTGGTTAAATCAGCTGAGTTGTGTGGCTTCAATCGTACAATGCTACGAATGTTATATTCTTCAACATAAATTTCTGTGTTCATATTCGACAGCAATACTCTATCTTTTTTAAAAGTTTTACACAAAGTTAAATATTGTTGTTAACTTACTGGTATTTGGTATTATTGCATTCTATCTTCACTACACAAACTTGAAAGGTTGTGGTATCCTCTCAAATAGTATTTAACTTTTCAATGATTATAATAAAAAAAGACTGGTATCCTTTTTTAAAATGAATGATGAATTATAATAAAAACAATCATCATTATTCTACACAAGAGGAACAACAAGCTAAAACTCCAGTGAATGGATGAATTAATAGGAATTAACTGAGCAAATCAAACCAGTTCAACTAAACAAGAGGAACAAGCTGGTAGAAAATTTAACAGAGAGAGCATTGATGAACAAATAAATAAATGAATGAATAAGAACATACTTATTGTTTAAGATTGTGATAAGGCATCAGTTTTATATTGTTTTGTAGAATCTTAGGTAAAGTGGTACATTGAGAATGTATATATGTTTCCTTAAAACAGTTTACCGTTCATTTGTTGATTCACAACAGAAAATAACAAAAAGTAACACAAATAAATAACATTCAGACATTGTTCATTGCTTTAGTATAATTCAGACAAACAATTGGTTGTATAATACTTATCTCATTAAGCGGTTCTATTTTTCTTCCAACTGTAAATTCAAATGATCAGCGAAATAAATTTAACTGATGAGGACGAGATTTGGATCAATAAGTTTAAAGTAGAAACGGAACACAGAATTAATTCATTTGGCATTCATTGTGATTTAAATATATTTTCTATTTCTGAACATATTGGTCTTGATATGAATAGCTTAAATAAAGAAGTTTCTTTGATGTATGGATTATGGATTGCTCTTTTAAGTATATACAAGAAATATTATCCTTCTCACGAACTAAAATACCCTACTTTAGACACATTTTTAAATGCATATGAAGGTAAATTTGATCATGAAATTGAACAAGAAAAAAATCATTTATGGCAGACTGCCAACTGGATGTCGATTTTATTTAAAATGATTACTGCCAGAAAAAATAAAGGATTGGCAATGCAAGTGGTACCTAAAGTTATTGAAGGAATGACTGCAAAATATGTTACTGGATCAGGGCAAACTAGAGCGACGGCAAATCGTGTTCACATATTTGAAGTAGAAGGTGGTACAAAAGCAAATCATCGTGGTAAAATCAAAGGGTCTGTCAAAAGTGTAGTCAAAAAGCAGATTTCAAATGTCGAAAGTTCAATAAAATCAGATGATATTTACTCAAATTTAATGACAGGGAATGAGTTTAAAATGAAGAAAAGAAAACGTGGCTTAATGAATCCTCCAGTTGCTGGGTATTCTGATGTAATAAATGGAAATAAGAAACCTTTTGGCACCCGCTCTAAACCAAACGTTCATCAAAACGAAGACAAAATAGAAAATCATGATACAAGTAAAATTAATAAATCAACAGCTTCAGAAAGCGAATCATTTCTTAATGAAGAAATTCGAAAAGCTTATGCTTTGTTAAGGCAAGTTTCTAACATGAGTACTGTGAGTTTTACAAATGAGAGCTCAAGTGGAGGTGGTGCGAGTGATGGATTTGATTTCATGATACCTTCCAGAAATAGATACATATCCAATGACCCATTGAATTTTATTGAATTACCTCCAAGTGATTTACAAAGAGGATTTTCTTGGACAGAAATTCCTGTTGCACCATTGTCACTGTCAGCTCAAAACTCGACTTCTTATGACGCTTTAATGAATGCGGTGTCATTAGAATTGGACAATGTGAATAACAATAGTATTAATAATATTAGTAACATGAATAGCAACTTTAATAGCAATTTAATATCTAGTAACAACTCTCATGAACAAGAACCAGTTGGATCCACATTGTCACAACAAGCTTTAGTCGATATATTTAGTGGTTACTCTTAATTATTTTATAAGCATTATTAGATATAATCCATGATTATATAAAATGTATATACGTTTGCAATTCAATCGATTAATTACTGTTTCACAATTGTAAAATTGCTGTTATGGTTTCTATTATTATTTTCACTTATAATTGAATTGTGTAAAATGGCTGACAAATATTATAATAAACAATCTACACATTATTTCAATACTAAAAATAATAAATTGATGATGATAGGAAGTTGATATTTTTAATTTTATGTCACTATTCTGTATATAAATAATCTATACTAGTATTCATTATTATAAGTATAAAATATTTCATGGCAAATCAATTGATTCACTTTAAACTTACTTCAGTGGATAATATATAATTGTATCATCTTCGTTTAGTGCTCATTATAACTCATGAAAAGTCAAGAATGCACTTATAATTCCTATTAAATAAATAATTATTATCACTTGATTTTTTTATGAATCATCCACTTTTGTTTGATATTTTCATATGTATAATATTGTATATATTTCTTAATTAGGAAATGTTAAAACAAAACGAATTCATATTATAAATTATTCGATTTTAAAAATTAAGAACAATTAAAATTGTTAATTTTATTAAAATAATGTAGTACATAAACACTTTCCTAGCTAGTGGAGCATTATTTGAAGCGGATACATACTTTATTATCCATTTTTTCCATACTACATAGGATTAGTATCTGTTTTATTACCATCATAATATGAACTAAACATTCTATAATATCCTTTATTAGAGTGAGTTTTTTTGACAGAATTAAGTTTTATAGAATGATCATAATATTTATTTTGAATATGGTTTTTATATCCTTGAGCTTTAAAACGATGACATGTAATTTGTTCACTTATATTACACAAAGGTGACATAAAACACATACCAACTTTTACATGTGATGGAATAACTGGTACTTTCGAATGACACACAGCACCAATTGGCATTGCCTAATAATATGATTTACAATATAATAAATAATTTTTTTATGTAATTATTTTTCTTCAAAATATAATTATTTAAATATTATATAATAATATATAGTATAATAATATTTAAATTTACCTTTGCACCATATAAAAAGCATCTTGTTACAGAATGATCACTAAACAATTAATAAGTTAAACAGTTAATTTATCGAAAGACGAAACTAAAGCATTGATTGTGGTAATAATAATAATTCTTTTGTTATCATAATATTTTTATTTCTATGAAACACATATGAATTTCAGCATAAGAAGGATAATAAAGTTAAATTATCAATATAATTTTAGATTTCACAAGTTCATATCACAAAAACATAATAATAATTTTACCTATGAAGGCATGTGTTATCAGAAGCCATAAGATTCACACAATAATCAATTAATCTAATTTTAATAGATAATTTCCACTGCTTATCAATCATAATTGGTTTATTTCCAATACAATTATTATAATAATAATTTAATAGGTTATTATTTTTATCATGATACCAACCATTAGCACTATTACTATTATCCATACAATCACTAAGACAAGTAATTAATCCATCTGAAATTAGCGATAATGTTAATATTTGTTGATAACTTCTATAATTATCTTCTAAATCTAAATGATGAAACGACTCATTTTTTATCATTTCTAAAATAATATTTGATCCTAATACTATTTTATTTTTAATTTTATGATAATTATATATAAATTGATTCATAAAATATTTTTCAAAACCAAAATATGATATATAATGTTGATTTAATTCATATAATAATTTATTTCCTATTATATAACCAGAACCACCAACAAACATTCCTTGTTTAGATAAATGACCAAAAGGACCTGTTTTCCCTACAAATTCTCCAATCACAATTGGATCTTTCGTCATATTATCATAAATAATATCACTAAATTTATTAATTAATAGATGATAATTGAGAAATGTATCATCATCTAGAATTACAATGAAATGTGGATCAAATAATAGTAATACATGTGATAATGTACGTAATGGTCTAGTTTGTGCACATCTCCATCCTATTTTCATATAATTAATATTACTTGATGGAATAAATCCATTGAAGCGATTATTACCACCTTTTAAACAATTGGTATTATTTATATTACATAAATAAATATCTTCTGTACCAGACCATCCAATCACAGTGTCACTAACATTTGATAAAAGGATCAAATCTAATGAATTATTATTTTTATAATTTTTAAAAGTTTTCGTGAGAGGTATAATAATTGATTGTTCTTGAATTAATTGAATATTATTTATTGAACCAATCCAAATTATAACACTTTCAACTTTTCTTTTGATTGGTTTATAAAAATAATTATTATCATAATTATTATCACTATTATTGTTGGAAATAATGAAATTCTTCCAATATTTTTGTTCATTACATTCAAGTAATTTTCGAAGTAATATTTCCCTCAATATGAACCAATATCGATAATATTTATCCTTATTAGTATAATTATTTAATTTTGATAAAATCATTGACATTGTCAAACTACATGTCAAAGCGATTTTCGTGAATTTATTAATATCATTTTTGAAAAATATTTTTTTCCATACTAAATCATATTGAACTGTTACAATAGGAATAGGACTGCATATACCTGGGCATTGGGATTGAGTTAATTGATGATATAATACACGTCTATTACTGTAATTCATATTTGGTGATTCTTCCTTTATGATGCTGATAATTACTGAACACTCAAATTTATTATATTTATTAGTATAATCTAAGTAAATTAGATGAAATTCATCTGGAAATGGATTTGAAATATTATTCAAGTTATTTGAGAACATATTTACATAAACATCTTGTTTGTTAGTGCTATTATTATTTGTGGTTAATCCATTATTAAAATCAATACATAAAAGTAACGGTTTGAATATCTTTTGAGAATCATCAGTATTTTGATAGCCACAAGGGCACAACCCAACTGAGGTTTTCACATAAACAGAAAAATACATAATATTCAAGAATGTTGTTAGTATTACTTTCATTTTGCAACCAATAAGTTTACCGATAGCTAAACAACATTACCACAGCAGATTTCAAACCAAAGAGTCCAATTAAAAAATTAAATTCAAATTCATTGAAAATAATTTTGGTATACAGTATTTCCGTATTTCCGATTTGCCTAGGTATTCCATTTATTTATGAACATTTTTGCACGAATAATATATTTACGAATCAATGATAGATTAATACAGGATCTCGATTGGTATACAGTATGTTATAATTTGATGTTATCATTAGATGTTACTGTTAAATATCCAGCGGGTATTATTTATTTTTGCATTTTTGCCATCATTGTATTAAATTTCAAATGTTTTTGCAAAATTGATGAGAAAGTACAGTGATGATAAGTTGGAACAATGATATAGCAAGAATACTGTATGATAATCAAAACATTCATTATATATAATATATAATATACCTTTTTTTTATTTTTTTTATTTTTTCAAAATTTGTTGCCGTTTCGGTTTGTTTCAAAATGGTGGTTTGAAAAAGATAATGAATAACTTGTACACTTGTACAGTAAGAATATCCATATGGGCCAGTAAAAATAACAATCATCAACAAGAACAACCCGATACTGAATCCACATCATCAATCAATTCAGTTCAAAAGAGTTATTCGATCGAAATTTATGTTTTAGTTTGGTTTGATGAAAAAAATGTTGTGAATTGTGAAAAACACAAACAAACATAAGTTACTTGTTGTTTACAGTACATAAATGATAACTTTGCGTTGTTAGAATTTTAGAACATATATAGAGTGCACAGTAGTGTTATAACGTTTTAATATTATCATTTTATAACGTTCAACAGTACAATTAGCGATTAGCGATAAACAAAGAATAAATTGAACACTACGATAGCAATATAGCAATAGTAATAGTTGAATGTTGGATTACAGCGAGATATCTATTACGCACACTAATGTGTCAAGAACTGATCCAATGAAGCCAAACAAAGTATTTATAGATATATTTATAAATTCTGATTCGAAAGATAATGACAGAGATAAAGTTGATTTAGAAGCTATAGTCTTCAGAAATTTTTATGCTGCTTCATTAAGTGTAAGCCAGCAAGTTCACACATCCTCTTTAACATCCTCAACGTCTTCTTTGTTTAATATTATTCTTGAAAATTATGTGATCATGCGAAATCCATACACTGAAGAAGGTGGACAATCTTGGGTATCAATTAATGTAAAAGAGTTTAATCACCATTATGTTAAAGGAAAATCATTTCGATTCACATTATTTCAACCAGGTCCAATGTGGCAAAAGTTCGAGATAAAAGATATTAAGTTTTATGGTAAAAGCAGGCTAAAATTATCAGGTTTAAACACTATTAAAGTACCGACTTTACATCCACAAGAAAATATTTGTGATAAGATTATGCACGATTTCAAAATATTAAATGATGCAGGTATTCAACAATCTAAACTTAAGTCATTTGCAGAAAGTTATATGTCAAATGAATCGACTGGTAATCCGAAGAAGTCGGGAAAATGGAAAGACAAAAGAAAAGATAAAAATAGAGGCGGACCCTCTATGATTGCATCACTTCATACATCTTTGTGACGGAACAAATAGCTAATATAACTATATATGGCTTCATCGATATATAACAAAATGATTTGAAATATTTACTGTAGTATATTGGATTTATGGTAATAAGAGCAATCACTTAGATTGGGGTATGATATATTTTTAATCAATATTATGACATGCTGCGAATAATAATCTTAACAAAATACTAATTTCTAAATTAATTAAATTGTGTCTATGTTTAATCATAGCTCTTAGTTTATTTATTATTTTTAAGTAAATCAACCTTTTATTTGTTATCATTACATCCTTTTTTTTGTCACGATCTGGTATCACAATAAAAGTTTCAAAGTTATTGTAAAATATTTTCTCTTAAAAAAGTACAGAAATTCTCAAAATCTGGATAACCGGATAAGTTCAATGTTAATTTTAGTATAGATCATACCAGCAGGGATAACTTACGATATAAAATACTGTGTGGTTTTATAATTACTGCTAATTTTCCAATTCGATATTTTTAATAGGAGAGTAATTGAATTTTACATTTTTGCTTATTGCATACAATATGAAGACATAATAGTCGAAGAATAATCTCACAAACCGCTGGTTCCATATCCCCATAAGTTATTTTTCCCACATTTATGAACAACTATAATATAAACTAATATTATTATTATTAATATAAAACTAATATAGATTGTTCAAAATTTCCCTTATCAACTGTAAAGGTGCAACAATTATCAATCTTATTAAATATGGGACAAAAGTGGGAAATACGGATGCTCCGGATTTGATTATTGTGGGATAAATGTGGGAAATCGGAAATGGGAGAAATATGGGACCGTCCGAAATGGAAAATTTCGCCCTTCTTTTTCTTCCCAAAAGGGCCTTCACTCGTGCAGAAAAGCACAACCCCTCGTTACCATACCCTTTTGAGGGAAAATGAAGAAAAAGTCGATCGTCCGTGGATCGAATTGTTACTTTTTATTATAGAGGTATTTTAACAAGTTTTTTTCTCATATAGGAGAAACGGCAATATAGGGTAATAGTGCAATAAAAAAATTAATTAAGAAGAATTATTTATCATCACAATAAGAACAACAAAGTAGTGTCGAAAATTGCATTAAAATAATAATACACCAGTACTAGATGGTTTAAGTCAACAAAAATTCGTTTTCGAGCATAATTTCCCCGATTGATTTAGTACCAAATGCTCCTCGATTAGCGTTAAATTCATTTTCATTTAATAAATCAGCAATCCCGATGGTCGGTTGCGATTCCTTTTGTTGTCCTGCTGATGGATGTGTGGTAGTGTCTCCCCCCATAACTACTGAACCAAAATATAGCTCTATATTGCACCTAGGATAAAATAAACAGTTTGGGAAGAAGAAAAAGGCTACTTCCTACTATTATTATTATTATTATTATTATTGCCGTTTCTCGTTTCTATATTGTTATTATTAAAGGGCCGCCTTCCGATTATAATAATCTCTATATAATAAAAAATCTTATTATAGATTATAGACGCTCTAGATGTTAGATGCAATATAATAATGTTAACTATAAAAGTTATACAGAAGAGGAAAATAACAAACAATTCGAGTCTTCTTTCAAACAATAAATTGAAACACCCCGAGATTTCGAGATTTAAGTTTAAATTCTATGTCATCGGCAAATAATTGATACCGGTAATTGAAGGATTAAAGGAACCGCTAATAATATCAAATAATTGAATCCTAATTCCTACTGTTGTATATCAACTTTCCAAATTTTAGCCGCTCTTTTATATATCAATTTCCAATTAGGCTAACAAATAACACTAACAAAAACAAAAACTCAAAACATAAAACTTAATTATAACTTATGGTTATTTAAAACATACTACTCTTAACTGCAATTATATTCATAGTATGTAGAAAGTAGAATGAAAAACATGTATATATTATTAAGGTTTAATACAATTTGCAAAAGTTTATTTCTCTATGCCTTAATCACTATTGGTTACATAATTCAAAGTTTTAAATCGTCAGAACCAAGGATTGTTACAAGTAATAAAAACAAAATTAGTGATTTGGTTGAAATCCACGAACAAACGTTGAGTAATGCACTGGAAAGTCAATTAAAATTTACTTTAAATGAGCTTTTCCCTGTAAATAATGTTCCTAATAAGGTCTCGCTTGATATTTTAATCCAGCGCAATTTTATCCAATCATACAATTGGGGTTGCTTAGACAATGTTAAATTTCATTCAATATCTTCAAATCTATATAATCATTGGCTATCAGTTCCAAAAGCCAAACTAATTAAAAATCTATCAACCTTAAATGGGACAAGCGTTTGGATTAATGAATGGATGGCTTTGGGCCATGCTATGTATGATATTGTATTGATTCAAATATTACAATCAACTCAAATTAACAGAATAATAATTCAGCGAGCGCCATGCATGCGCGATGATCTTTGCAATACCTGGAATAGTTGGTTTCAAGGTTATTTTACTGCAATGATTGAAGCATTTCAACCAGGAATTCCAATTTATTTGAGAATGTATAATACCAGTTACTTAAGTCCAGTATATTTATCTAAAGATTCAAATATAATTGGAACTAATAACAAAAGAGGGAATAGAAATAATCAGCTCAATCCGCCAAGAATTGATATAAGTAATGATAAAGTTTGCTTTGAACGCTTAATTAGACGATATTGCTCATCTTGCTTTTATGAGAGTATCAGTTCATCAGCGATTCGGAAATTTAAAAAGTTATCTTATCAATTAGTTCCACGTAAACCAAAATTAAGACTTTATTTTATTGCAGGAGAGCCATTAATAATAACATTCGCATATCGCAGTGGAACAGCTTCACGTCGTATAGGCAATATTGAGTTACTACAAAACTATCTTTATTCAACATTTGAAAATAATAATTCATTCATAATTCGCTCATTTGATACCACATTAATGTATAATACCAAAGGGTTTTCATATAAACAACAAATAAGACTTGTTGCAGAATCTCATATTGTTATTGCTGAACATGGTGCATTTCAAGCGAATATGATATACATGAGAAATGGATCCTTATTAATCGACTTGAGAGGTAATTACAATTGGATGGAATTTACTAACTTTGAAAATTTGGCACGTATGTTTGGTGTTTTTCTGAAGCCTGTAGTTATACATGAATTAAAATCTCATTTCACATCTAATTCATATCAACCTATTAATATTTCTATATTTGAATGTAAGAGTGTAATTGACATTATTCAATCATATCATCATTTATCCCCTTTTCGATTTAATGTTATATAATTTATATTATAATTTTGAATTATATGAATTATAATAAAATTGAAAATATTTTTTCCAAACCAATAATTTTATTCGAAATCCATCATTCAACATACGATAGTATGAGTTAACTTCATAGGACTGAAATTATTATATTTAATTATTTAATTATTCTAAAACAAAATATTAAAATTATTTGTGAATGTTAAATTACCACAGCAGATTGTATAAGAAGTATCTTAATTCAATTTTAAGATTTTATTAATAATGATTCATTCACAAAACCTCCAGTATATCCCTATCAATTAATTCCCTGTCAAATAAATATTTCATGTCATATAATTGTATGATATTAAGCATTCGAATCTTTAGGTTTATGTCTATTCAGTAAATGTTGTAAAGCTTGATTTTGCTCGTCGATTCTGGTGTTTAACTCGTTTTCTTTTTGATTTATACCACGATTTTCTTTCTTATTAACAGTTAAATGGTGGAGATTCTTCTCTGCTTGACCTGTTGTATACTGTAGTTAAATCAAATATTAACTTTTTATTTCGATAAAAATATATACCAGCAAATTGTTTACCTGCATTATATAATATCCAGAAACAACGGGGATGCAGAAATACACTAAACCCATAAATCTTCTTTTATTGGGACTCAATGGAATTCGAAAAGCATGAATTCGCTTCTTCAATTCTTCATGCCTTCGGCTTATATCTTTTAGAAATTCCATAATTTCTAAAACAGTTTGTTAACGAGATTTAATTGTTCTAAAATATAATGATGTAAAATATATACAATTACATATAATCATTTTAAAAAGAACTAAACTTTGAAAGAACAGTTGCTGATAGAATTTCATCATTAAATATGGAATATGAATAATAAAAAATTGTTTTCCATTCCTATTTTATTCGATAATAACATTTAAGTAGAACGAGAAACCAAATGTTGTTGAAGGTATATATATTATTATATGACAAGAAGATAAATGTTAAATAATTGATTTTTAAATTAATAACTTGAAGTAACAATAATACTTTTTAAATTATAATCTTGCAGCACAATTTAGCGCTATATCGGAAACAAATTATGAGCTCTCCTCAGAGATAATCCGTAACAACCAATATGGAAGATTTAAAGAGAGTTTTTGATTGTGCATCAGCATCGTTAATCATAGACTGCAGTGTAACAATTACATCATTAATTTCAATCTAAAAAGCAAAAGACAATTTATTATAATAATAATATCAATATTATCGACTTACTTAATTTTTTTAAGCAAATCTCTATAAGTTATTCGTTAGGAATACCATCATCTTTAGATTGATTTTCGGAATTCAAAATAATATGAAAAAACAAATAAATACGGAACAGACAGATTTCCTGCTTTTTTTAATGTTAAGTTTGAAAAATCGATTTGTTAATCGGAAATAAACAATAATTAAACATAATCGATATTATGGAGCGATAATTAAACATAAACTAATTAAATTAATTAATAACAGTGAAAACCGAAACGACTGCAGCTCAAGTTTTTTCGAAGTTTCGATGATTACATTATCCATTATATTTCAAAAAGTAGCTATAATTCCTTTTCTCGGCGTTTTAATTTATTGCTTGAAAGAAGAATCGAATTGTTTTGTAATTTTCCTTTAAAGAAAGCTTTACCTAAAAATATATAATAACTACACCGCTTAAATCGGATATATTTTATATTTTTATATATTATATTTGCCAAAATAAACTTGAACAACAGAAAAAAATATCGCACAGAATGGCTGCATTTCCAAACATGAATGATCATATGTTGGTCAGAGATTATGTCACAGCAAACGATCATGTAAGGAACGACGGACGACTAATTATCGTAATTTTTGTAATAGCTAATAGCTAATTCATTAGTTTTTCATGCATGTTGTTACGCGATGTTCTATAGCTTCAATATTCGCAGCTTGCAGAAGGAATCGTTGCTGTTTTATTAACACATTGCAATCTACCAGCCAAGCATCTTGATATTCGACTGGATCTTCATTGGACGGTATGAAACATCATTGATCAATATGAGCAACAGTTTTGTATTTACTTTAACTTGTCAAATAATTGCCAATTTATAGATTGAAAAAGTCAAAGAAAAGTTTAGAACTCATATTGGAACCCATATCGAGCATCAAAGGCTTTTTTTGAAGAATAATGGTGAAACTATTTGCGAAATGTCACATAATAATAAGATGCTTGGTTTTTATAGTGTTAAATCTGGCATGGAAATACATGTTGTTGATACGGATCCTTTTTCATTATCAAGAGGTGGTGGATTAACTGATGTTTCGTTGATTCAAAAATATCGTATGGAAGATGAAATTTATGATAAACGACAAAATACATTACGTGAATTTATTCGAGAAAAAAGAAAAGTTGATCCAAATTATAAATTGTTACCTAAAGGAGGAATCAAACCGTTTGGAAAAACATCTCAACCATCAGATACTAATAACGAAAAATCTCCACCTCCTGGTATAGAGTCAGTTGCTGGTATTGAGTTCGGTATGCGATGTGAAGTTCAGCCTGGTTCTAGAAGGGGTACTGTGAAATATGTAGGAGAAATTGAACAAATTAAAAGTGGTGGTTATTGGGTATGTGAAATATGATTTCATTTTTTATGTGTGATTTTACTTAATATTACTAAATTATTAATTTAGGTTGGTATTCATTTCGATGAACCAGTTGGATTCAATGATGGTACAGCGAAAGGGGTCACTATATTCCCTTGCTTACCAGGATATGGTTCATTTGTTCGAGGTACTAATTTGAAAGTTGGTGATTATCCTGAGCGTGATATTTTCGCTTCCGATGATGAAGATGAAGAGAAAGACAAAGAAAATGATAATGTTAAAAATGATAATAATAATGATGAGGATAGTGCAATAAATCAAGATTCTTCCAATGATACTGAGAAGCAAGTTGAAGAGGATGAAGATGAAATCTAACGATTAAAATAATAATAGTTACTTTTTGTAATTATGTAGAATTACTGTAAAAAAATATTATCAATTTATTTAATTTTCGTAAATGGAAGTTAAAAAATATTATGAAATTTTCATCTTTTTAAATCAAAGTTGTTTATTGATACATTAATTCATAAGGGAATTCTTTTCAAACAAAACTGTCATTTTCTATGAATCGTTTGTTATGTGACTACGGCTCAAAAAATGAAATTGAGCAGTCGAGAAATTGTCAGCAAAATCGAATCACTGTTAGATGGATTTTTTTTTGCAAAATTATAGCACAGTAAGTATGCTTGATGCAATGATGCAATGCAAGTATTAGAAAATAATATCTCTATTATTTCTTGTTTTTTACCTTTAAAACTTTGTGGTATGCGTGGTTTGCCATATTCTGATCACAACAAAAAAATATTCGGGGACTCACTTAAAAGATTGGCTCATGATCTTACTGTTCCAACTATGGAAATTGTCATGAACAAGTGAAACTCTTCGGCTGTCATGATAAGGGAGAGAGTTAAAAATCTCAAATTAAAAATGCACATCACAGCTATGCTGTCCAGTTTGTCGCTAAATTATTATTATTTATTTGAAACTCTGCACACAACGCTATATGTGTTGAACAATAGGATTCATTTGGTAACCAATGAGTATTACGATGAGGGTTAACTGTTGGTTCAGGTATCCAATGACCACACCAGACAGCTGGAATATTATGTTTATGACTGCCGTGTTTACCATCATGCTTACTTTCAAAGGGTTTGTCTCCAGCAGATGCCATTTTCACTTGTCCGGAATGTTTAAGAATATTTTTTAAATGCTTTTTTGCTTCATTTATTTTTGTTACGGTTGGTGCAGGTAATATTTCATGATTTGGTTTAGTAAAAACTTCGTACATTAGCTCAGGATTAGTATCATCAATATTCGTAATATGAGAAGAAGGGTATAATTTCTTATACATTTTTGTAATTAATTCATCATATAAATGTTTTGTATGATTAGATGGATGAATTGAGTGAATGTTCGGTACATTATATAACTCTTGTATATTTTCATTTGCTAGTTCTGTTATCATTGGGATTGATAATATTCTAAGATTTTTCAAAGTGATTGAATCATAAAATATATAATCAATACAATCTATGCTATTAGGATTATTTGCTGTTTTGGGTAAGGCTGCAGTATACATTGGTTCAGCACCTATGCTGTAACTTTCATAAGCTGAACGAAAATATAAATTATGAACTTGTCGATTATTTGGTACACCAATAGAGTGAATGATATCACGTGCATCAATAAGAGTGTTGGCAGTTTCAACATCGTTATTATTATTATTATTATTATTATTATTGTTATTATTATTGTTATTATTATTATTATTATTATTATTATTATTATTATTATTGCTAATATTATTATTGTTATTATTATTATTATTATTATTATTATTATTGCTAATATTATTTAGTTCATTATTCTCATCTAAATTATCTTCGTTATAGCTATTTAGCAAAGGGTTAATATATCCTTGATGATTTCTAAGCATTGATTTTTTAATATTTATTTCACGGTTTAATTCAAAAGTCACCATATTATGCATATTACCACCTAATGAACTCTTCCAACTTTCTCTTGGATTTGAAGAAGGTGGTAATATTCGACCTCGAGGAACTTGCGATGTTTCTCTGCCATTTATATCACGCGGAGTTAGTTGCGTTAAAGAATTTACCGGATCAGAAGGAACAATAAGCTAAAATAATACAATAAATATGATATAAGTTTAGAAAATTATTTAATTTAATTCCAAATAATCGCACATTAATCATTTTTTTGTACTGAACCATATAAACAAAACATTAAAATAAGATTAGTAATAATAATAATTAAGACTAACCAATACATTATTATCTTCTATTTCCATTAAGCACCCTTCACGTGTTTCATTTAACTCAGTTAATGTTTTCATTAAAATTAAACTTGGCATAATAGGAGCCTAAAATATAAAATATTTACAGTATATGAATTATTATTCACTTTAATTAATTTGAGGTAAAAACTAAAATCTGTTGAAATTTTTAATAATTAAAAAATAAGTATAGTTGATTGGAAAATAGAATGAAGGATACACTTTAATACTATAAGTAATATTCTTAAGTTAAGTATTAATAATTACATTTATTGGATTCACAGGCGCAACTGGTAATGAAACATCACTCCAAGCTCCTTCTCCTATAGCATTTACAGCCGCTATTCTAAACTCATAAGGGACATCTGATGACAATCCAGAGACAACATACTGTAATTCTTTCTGTGCAACAATTCGTTTGTTGCGATTTTCATCTATTACTTCAACGTATTTTACACAGTCTGCAATAGGAACGTCAACCTAAATTGGGTTAAGTATAAAATTTTGATGAAAATTATTTGATTCACTATTATTATTAAATCAATGCTAAAATCATCACTTTATTCTAAATTATTATTTCATTTTGTTTGATATTTCAGGACCTGCGATCGAAATCCAAGTATATTTGAACCACCAGGCCTCCAAGAAATTCTATAGCTTGTTATTGGTGGATCTGCTAAGCTTAAAATTGGTGGATACCAATTTAATTGCAAAGAAGAACGAGAAGTTGATTTAGCGACAGGAGCTTTCTTGCATTTCTTAGGAACTTGAGCTAGTAAAGGTATGCGACCCGTTCTTAACAAATTATAAGCTATAATAGAACATTTATCAAAAGGCAATTAAAAATAAAAATATTGCATTATTATTGAATGTGTTGCTATATTAGAATTTTATACCTAATGATGAAGGTGAATCGTGTAAACTAATTCCCATTACAATGGGTAAGTGAAATTCTCTATTCGCAAGCTCAATTTGTTGAGTTAAATATTGACTTTGTACCATTCGGATATCACTGTTCTTATAACTATCACTCAGCATAGCACATACTACACAAATAGCGGAAGATAAGAAGTCATGTATATACGGTTGAAGGAACAATAATATCCCAACATCATCAGTTTTCATTCTTTCCTTGAAAACGCTACTATATAAATCGCCACTTTTGCTATTACTTTCATTTGAAGCATCATTAAATTCAATTTTTATTGTCTTAAATAGCTGAAACAAATCTCGTTTATATGCAATGAAAACGCCTTCATTGTGAGTATCTTTCAAACAAGTTCGATTCTTGTACACTGAATCATAGCCTATTTTTACAATATTCACGAATAAGAATATATTTCTTCAAAATATCAAGCATCTACTTTACACTTTATGTAATAAATTTTTATATTTTTACCTAATATTGCTAATTGTGGTCTCCAAAAGTCAGCAAAATGATCCACATCTTGACATGTTATTACATCAGAATTATAAGCTTTTATTTCTGCTAATAACGTTTGAGAGCGAATATCCCATGATTTTATGGACGTATGGCTTGTGCAATTACTCTTGGAGTTTGCAAAAACATGGTAATTTGTAATTGTAAATGTATTTCGATTAAGTTGACTTAAATTGATGGATTGGTTACTTCCATCATTATTTTTATTAACATCAATCCATGATCTACCTTCCCATACCAACAGTTTGTTCATAATTAACAAATTAATCACAGACACACTACAATATCTGCAGTTTCATAAATATTAAATATCTATGCTCTATCCTCTATGCCATATATATTATATACTGTATAATATATTATTATATTATATATTGTAAGGTATATTTTATATATAAACTATATATATATACTGTATTTTGTCTTTTAATATAAAAACCAAGCATCAATAATCAAAATAAGCAATTAATAATAATAAAAAATAAAAAATAAGTTAATAATAACCAGGATAAGTGTAATTTATTATATATAACAAATAACAAATACAATAGCAGTTTCGCTTCGATACCGTATTGCATTCAGGCTAAATATTTTCATTTAAATTGCTCTCTACTGGTATATACGTGGTAAGGTTTAATGTATAAAGTTAATGTATTATAATATATGTATTATATATTGTAGGATTCGTTGGATTACTGTTTAAAGTATTTTTGGATAGTTTAAAATTATTGTTCATGTTCAAACATTCAAACAGTAAATAATCAGTAAATTGAATTTTTCCAATTTTGTGTAATCGTGGGACTTGAGAGACATATAGTATGAATTTAAATTTAACCGGAACAGATGGAATGGTTGGGGAATATTTAATATGTAAGTATAGGGTTTATTTCGTGCTTTGTAGCAAAACAGAACACAACTCCTCAACTGCAACTTGTTGAATATATAGATCGCGGATTTACTCAAACTTTCCAGTGTCTTGAATCCGAGAAAAATAAGGACCGGACTAAACGATTTGAGATCAATAGAATTGTTGAGGTAAATTATGATTAGTTATAGTGAAATAAACAAAATAGTAAACTTTTTGTGTCTTTTTCAAGATTGTGTCACAAAAATTGTCACTTGCACTGTATTTGTTTTCATCATACAATATTAACATTTTTTTTGTATTTTTCTCTAATATTTACAATGTGTTTGTTTTTAGTCAATTCTAGCGCATCTTCACAATTTCGAAATTGAGTCTTTTGTCTCATTATGGGATTTTTTAAGCAAAAGATTTTTTCTTCATTTAGATCAAGAACATTTGAATTTGTGTGGATTACTGAAATCAGACTTATTAAAATATTATTTAGTACATGCAATTAAAACAAGAAATAAAGATAAAGTAACAGAATTTTTCACTATGTATTCACATGAAATACTAGCAGAAGGAGGAGATTTTATACCAGGTTCTTAGCCGTATAATTTTTGAGATATTTGATTATTATGTAGTATTGCAATATATGAGTATATATATACGTAGCATTAGTTACAATTAATCTCATATTTTAATTATCATAAAATAACTCTTTATAATCATAATGTTCTATGCTCTACTGATAAAGGAAATTTAAGGGCTTGGTTTGCACTGCCTTATATGGAGGACCCTGAGAAAGATACTGAATATTCGGTTTATTTTTCTGTAAGATGGTCTGATTTGCTCAAAAATACACTTCATAATTTTTTATCGATTGTATTATCAACTGCACCACCACCTAAACTTTTACTTCTTGATCGTTGGTTTCGTTCTGAAGCTCAACAAGAATTAAGATCACAATTAAAATTATCATCGAAAAAGATCGATGTTTTAATTAATAAATTAGAAAAGAGTGAAGATAGGCTTAGAGAAATGCAACAAGTTTTACGCGATTTGGTGACATATTTACATAAAGAAATGAATATGAGTAATGCTTTATCATCAAAAACCAGTACACATGTTGGATTGTTTGAAACGGATGAAGAAGCAGAAACAAAACGAAATAAAATTAAAGAATTAGGTATTTTCATAATGAATGAATACATAAATTTCACTTAAACGATCGATACACAAATTAAAATAAGCTCATTTCATGCAAATAATATGTTAATGCTATTGGCAATTGAAATTGTTTCTGTCTTTTATATTGATTAAATAATTATCCATTTTTTTCAACTTAAATAATTAATATTTTATTATTTATTTTCAAATATAAGATTTTTGGTTTTACTAATTTCTATTATTATCTATGATGAATATTTTAGGACAAATTGTTTCGAAATTATCATCCGAATGTGTAAAAAAGAGTCAACATTTGGAATCATTACCAAGAGATAAACGAATTCTTGAGATACTTGGAAAGGAATCTGCTGCAATATTCTCATCATTAAGTGAAATACAAATTGATTTCTTTGATTATGATAATCAACGTAACCAACATACTCGGAATCTAGATGATGAATCAAGTCATCAACAAGCAAACAATATGTCAATAGAAGAAGTTGAAAATGAATTAATAAAGCAATTGCAAATATGGCTAAAAGTTCTGGCGGTGTAAAATTTTATTATCCTTTGTATGGAATTATTATTTTGTCCGAATTAATGTATTTTGTATATTGGTTCAAGAATTGTATTATAATTTATGATTTTATGATTATTTTTAAATAATTTAAAAAGAATAACAAACAAAAAAAAAAAAAAGATTTTTTTTACAAATCGAATAATCAATATTACGCACTGTGTCATCCATTTTTAATTATATAACAACCAAATACCTATTATAGTATAAAAATAATCATTATATTCGCTTTATGCTGGAAAAAAATAGTGAGATATTTTGTTTATCATTAACAAAAAGTTATTTTATTCATTGATCTGACAAAATATGATGTACACCAGCACCATACAAATGAATTGGAGGGGATATTATTGTTTGGCGTGATTGTTGCAATAATCTTAATTCTTTTATTCTGGAGTAATAATTCTGATTATTATAAATATTTTTGTTTTGAGATTGACTTATAGATGGATTATCAATCTTCATTTGATTTATTTCACTTGATGATATATTTTGTATATTTGATATTTGATCATTTCTTGATTGTTGATTATCATCATAAGTTAATTGTGAAGTATCTGTTTGTGCGCTTGATCTAATTATAGATGATGATTTCTTCCCAGTATTTCGGAAATACCACATGGATGGATCATAAGATGGTAGATATATTTGACGGAATATTTTATAATTATATATTCTTGGATGAAAATCACTATTATTAATTCTGTAATTATTTTGATTTAATATATTATGTTTATGCACTCGTTCATATCGTTTTCCTATTATTTCTAACCTCAATCTTTTGATGACACGATTCATTATTGGAATACTTCTTATTAATTTGCGCTGTTTATGTTGAGTTTTAATCTGTTTCTGATAAAGTGTCTCTTGAAGATTCGAACGTATTTTTTTCAAGATTCTTACTTTCTTTTTCCATTTTCGAATCATAGAATGATGATATTTTCTTGAAAATATTTTGGGTAAATATTTTAATGATTGATAGTTTCCATTCCTACCACTGATCATTGGCGCATACATTCGACGATAATCTCCAACAAGTTGCTGATATCGAATCCAGCTTAATTTCTGTTTTGGTTTTCGAGTACGTTTTCTAAAATTATCATGATTCGGCATCATATTCATTTCATTTAAGTTGTTGTAATATGAGTCAATCATAGGTAATGTTGAAGTCGATGTATATTCAGTATTGATACTACTGGGAGGAATTTGATATGATGGGACTATTTTACGATTTATGTTGACATTTGTGATTGGAATTTTATCAAAAGACTCATTAAACCTACATAGAAATAAAATATATTTCTTAATACTATTTGGTATAAAAATAGATTAAAATGCAAGCGATGATTTACACAGAAAAATATTTTATTCAAGCTTTGCGATTACGATAAAATAGGTAACATACCGAGACCTGGAGATATTTTTTGAACTAAATTCATTTCCTTTTTCTTCACTTCTAAGAAGGGTAGATTTGGATTCATGATCATCGTTCTTGTCCATTTTTGTTACATCTAAAAATAACAAGGTTAAGAAAATATGATTGGACTATTTAAGGCTAGCTTCATTTAAAATATTAATTATGCAGTTTTAAGCTCACCAGAAAGTATTGATTTACGATTTCTTTGAGGAGTCGATTCACGGCTAGTATTGGAGAGTTCTGAATATTCGGTGTTGAAATGATCAAAACCATAATCACCAGCAAGCTCTCTCTTCCATCTATTATTATTATTATTATTATTATTATTATTATTATTATTATTATTATTATTATTATCATTATTATTATCAACCCTCAATGAATCGCTAAAGTTTGTTGCATTCGAAGAATTGTTGGTCAGAGAATGACTATATTTCAAATTCTTGATATCATTGTTGAGTGCTTGCTCTACAGAATTGTTTTTACTTTCATAGATGACAGTGTTATGATTGGTATCGGCTGATGATTTATTATTGTTTTGGAGAGAAGTTAGATTGCTACTATTATTATTTTGTGATGATATATCAAGAATTGTATTTGATTGCTTATTATTTTTAACGCTTTTGCGATATTGCTGGCTATATTTATAATTAGTTTCTTTAACATTATTATTATTATTATTATTATTAGTAGTAGTAGTAGTAGTATTGTTTTTATAATCGTTTCTTTGGGGCTGAGTTACATCAACAGCAGTTAAGTGTATTAATTTCTTTTGATAATGACTATCTTGTTTGCTGTTAAGATTGGAATCATAAATTTGATCTCTTTTATTTAAAGGGATTTTCTTTGGTTTTAAAATAACTTTAGACTCAATTCCTTCACTACTATCCAAAAAATATTCATCATTTTCATAATTACTCGTATTATTACTTGGATTTATTTGCTTATTTTTAGTAACATTTTGAGCTGCATTGACAGAAATATTTCGATCCGATCCTTTCTTAATATCTTTAGTAGCATTTTTGCTATATTTTAATATAATATCATTATTGAATTTCTCTAAATCATCATCTGTATCAGATTTATTATTATCATCGTTTAATTTCTCAAATTCTTTTGAAATACTCTTCAATTTATTATATTCATTTAAGTAACCTGTATTTGAATAAGTATCCATATTTTTTCTAACATTATTTTCACTATTCGGTTGTGAAGGATCCGTTGGTGGAGTATCCGTATCTGAAGAATTAACGTGATACCCCAACAAATCGCTATCATAGCGATGTATTGATCTTCTCTTATCATTTAAATTCAATGTGGGGTTGTTATCAACTGATTCTTGAGATGGTAAATTATTATTATTTGACCGTATTCTTTGAATCAACTCGTCATCATTTATATCATATAACATATTTTCACCCTCATTTTCAATGTCATTATTATCAGAGTCTCTTACAGGGGAGTATCTCAATAGAGGCAAAGCTTGAGCAATAGATGACAACTTGGAGTTATCTTCATCATGATTATTATCTGCAGACTTTTCATTACTACTATTACTATTTGAAAAAGAATTATTGTTTTTTGTCGAGTTACTATAATTATTGTTTTTATTTTTTACATGAAATCCTTCCATCAAATCATTCATAATTTTATGATAAGAATATAACTTATTGAGATGATTTTCTATATCTTTATTTGTAGAATTTTGGTTTTCTTGAAGTTTTTCTTGTATTTCATTCATATTATTAATCCAAATGTTGATATCTTCTAATTTAGATGAAATATTCTCTTCTAATTTACTATAGTTATTGTATGAAATGTTAATTCTATTATTCCAATCTTGATTATATAATACTATTTTAGAATTTATGAGCTCTTGCACATTACTTTCATCAATATTTCTATTTTCTTCTATTTTTTCTTCGATTATACTGACATTATGTTGTAGTTGTTCTACTTGTACAAGAACAGTATCATGATTTTTAATACTGAAATTTACCATCTCTTGGTTATTTATTTCCAATTTAGCAATCATATCATTATATTCATTTACTATTTTAGATTCTAATTGAATCATTTTTAATCGAACATCTTCTTGTATGGTAACAATTTCCTGGTTCATTTGAGTTTGATGCTTTTTTATATCATTTTCAACATAACATTTCAAACTATTAAACTTATTTGTTAGTAAGGATAAAATTGAATGCGTCTTCTCATTAACCAGTTTCGACTCGTTCCGATCTTTTTGTATTGATTCAATCTCCGATAATAATAATGTTTGCAATCGCTGTGTATTTTGTTCCAGATGAAAAAGTTGATTACTTTTATCACGATTTTCGTCTTCCAAAATGTTTATACGACTTTCAAGAGTTGTAATATTTGACATATATCTATCCATATTAGCAATTTTAGCTGAGAATGTTTCAATCACTCTATTAAGATTCAATCTGTCTTGATGTCCATCGTCTGATAGCTTATCAATACTGCTTACTAACTCCGATCTTACTTCCTGTGAGTAAGTGGATAAAAATATGCAGCAAACTATAAGTTCTGCCATAACGTAGTACAATTACTAAGATTTACAGTACTATACTGTACCTCGGTGCATTTCTGAGCTAATCCAACAAGCTTCATTGTCGAAGCAAATTTTTGATCAATGCCATTGATATCCGCTTTGAGCAAATCAACTTTACCTTCAACCGATTTTACTCCAAAACAAGCAGCAGTAACTTTTTCGAGTTGTGACTCTAAATAGTTCACATATGATCCACGTTCGGTTAAAATTGATGGTGGCTCAGTAATAGTTCGCAACGACTCTTTTCTGTGCATATAATCATCATAATAAGAGTTTTTCATCGTTAATTAGAATAATAACAAAATAAAGTATAATAAATAAGTATGAATATAAATAAAATAAAAAGCTATCGCCAATATTTATCATGTGATAATATATATATATATATTATGTATAATCGAATCGTTAATTAATTAAACAAAAATAACGGCTTGATTCTTCATTAAATTAATTTTAATCAGCTCACTTAAGCATATGATTAAACTTACTTTGCTAAGAGTATCTAGACGAATATGTTAGTATTAGACACTATTTTTTTATTTTTTTATCCGTGCTTGTGCCCTGCTGTGTTCAACCTCCCCTTGAAAATTGTCAACAAGTGATTTGCACATTGCCACATTGCCCTGCTGCTGGATTGCACATAACGAAAAGAGAAAAAATCAAGAATTGAATTGTTGAACAGAATTTCTTTTAAGAGCCCTACTATTCTACTAATTAAGGTTTACTCTTACAGTACTGTATATCCACAGGCATTGTGAAATTTTTTACAACCAAAAGCGGAAGTCATAGGCATTTAAATTGTGCACAATATTTAATCTAAAACGAACAACTAATTTATTTATTTTATTAATTTATTTTCTATTATGGAAACAAAAAAGAGGAAATCAGATATCAGTATTTCAACTAATTCATCTGATATGTTGGATCTTGGTTCGGATGAATACAGTAGTAATGAAAAAATAGATGAGTAAGTTTATTCCTAGATTCCAACATGTAATGCAATATAAGCAGTCCCTTGTTATTTAATATTTAATTTTAATGTTTTTTCGCAGAAACGAACTGTCAAATAAAAAGTCAAAACAAGAAGAAACCAACAATTCAGTTAGCGATCCATCAAATTCATTCTCCTCAGGTATAATTATAACTAATATTGTTAAATTTGCATACATAGAAAAAACTTTTATTTATTTTATTTTTATGTGTGTGGTTATCTGTTGATGTTAAGAAAAAAGTAAATTCATTTCTTTCATGAAGTTAATTGTGTAACGTTTGTGTTGTAATATCTTCATTATTGTTTAGGCGGTGGTTTTGGTTTTTCTGCATATTCAAAAATAAATCCATTCGCTGCAGCAATTGGTAATAACAAAGGGAAAAACCCTTTTTCTCTTTCTTTTTCATCTTCCTCATCATCATCATCATCATCTGGATCAAATGGTTTAAATCTTAATATATCAACTTTTAAACCATCATTAGTTACAAACTTAGACACAACATCAAAAATGCCACCCCCACTCAGTATACCTTCACCTATATCGCCCAAACCAAACCCCTTTTCTTCTCCTAGCCCTGTTCATAATCCTTTTATGACAATGGTTGAAAGTGATGTTTTATGGCAAACTATGGCATGCGATAAATTGACACCATCAGATAACTTGAGCTCAGCAACCTCATCAAGTTCTAAAACATTTTTTAGTAATGGTAGTAAATATCCAATTGAAGTTTTAAATAATAATAATAGTAACAATAATTCCAGTATTAGTAACAGTGCAACTGTTAGTAAAGACGAGAATGATAAGGATAATTTAATAATTGACAAAGGAATTGCATATAGTAATGAAGAAAATGTCGATGGTGTTGATGATAATAATGATGATGATGATGGAAATAATAATAATAAAAGTGGTAATAATAGTCCAGTTTTCACTAAAGTATATTCTTTACCAGACAATATAGTAGTTTTGACTGGTGAAGAACAAGATGAATGTTTATTACAAGTACGAGCAAAATTATATCGATTAAATCTCAAAACAAAACCAAATCCAAATAAAAGCAAAAATAATAAAGAAATTAAATCTGATACTGAAAATACTAATGATAATATTTTTCTTGATCAAACATCCTCTTCCTCCTGCTCATCTTCACATGAAATCGATATTAATACTGCAGAATGGGTTGAAATCGGAATTGGACCTTTGAAATTATTATCAACAAAAATAATTAATAATGATAATAAGAATGATGATAGTAATGATTCTAATGGTGGTAAAGTTCAGAAATATGGACGAATTGTAATAAGAAGGGAAGATAAAAAAGGAGGATTAGGTAAATAGACAATAACTGTAATAATATAACTTCTCAATTACTATTTATTGAACATGATATGAATCAATGAATATGATATTATAAAATGAGTATTAATTTTTTATTAAAATAATAAATTGTTCGATTTGCTGGCTGTAAATATTAATGTTAAATTATTCGTTATGATTATATAATAGAAACCATAATAATTACTATTATTATTTGAAAATCAAAATAATCTCAATACTTTGTATTTCATGTAAAATAGTCTATATTCTTTTATAAAATTCATTAAATTTAACTTATTATGATAACATTTTTTATGATGACAGGAACTAAATTATTGTTTAATGTTCGAATTAATCAATATGTATCAGTTGCAAAACAAAGTGAGAAGATGGTTCGTATTATGTGTGTTAATGCAGCTACTGATAGTAATAACAATAATAATAGCAATAATAATATTAATAACAATAGTAACAACAATAATAATAGTAATAATTCATCCCAAGAACTAGGGACTTATTTAATCAAAACGAAAAATATTGAGGTATATCTTTTAATTTATTATTTATATGCTTTATAATTTCAAATATAATTTTTGTAAAGCGAAACGCTTTCTCTAGAATTATAATTGTTATTAACATGATGTTTATTTTGATTTTTACTTTCTTCATAGGAAGCAGAAGAAATCTATAACATAATTAAATCATTTGTTGACAAAACAGAATAATTTTTTTAAAATGATAAAATACTATATTTAATATAATTATGAATAAAGATATATTAATAATAATAACAATAATAATGATTACAATAATAATAATAATGATAATAATAAATTCTTCTGTAATGAACATTCAGAAAAATTGTTATCACTTTTTTCTCAATGATTATATTTTATTGTTTTAAATCATTGAATTTTTTTGTTTATTTCATGAGAAATTCTAATTATATAATAATTATACGATCAAAATAATAATGATAATATAATAAGTAAGTTTTTGATATGATATATGATAATTTTTTTTAAATGGTATATATCTGGTAATAAACGATTCTTTTATGTGATGATTAAAAAACAGAATCAGTTTTAAATGACCTTGTTTGTGTGAAATGTAATATTAATTTTATGATATTTTATAAAATATTTTCTGTGTTTGTAAGATAGTTTAGAGTGGTATAATACATGATACAAGTAGCTGTCTAAACTTTGATAGTATAATAGAATGTGATATAATTCTTGGAATATAAAATTATCTTTATAAACTTTTAGATAAGTATTTCAAGTACTATTGTGACAAGTAAACAAAAATTATATCACAAATAGTATTTGTATTTTAAAAAATACTGTATAAGTTATTTGATTGATAGATTTTTGTGGGTAAATATAATTTTTAAATGCAATATTTACGAAGTCATACCAGTATTATAGTATTATAGTATTATAGTATTGGATAATAAATCAGCTCAAACTGTCCGTAAATCAGTAATTTGCACCACCCGCAAATTTATATATTTTCTGTATTATTTGTAGAATTACTATTACTTACAATTACTACGAATTGAAGACAAAATATAAAATATGACGAAAGAAAAGATGAATTTTAATAATAAAAATGATGGGAAAAAAGAAAATAATAACAGTTACTATAAGACAGCAACTCTATTATCTTATAACCAATTCTTTATATATAATCAGTGGCATTATAACCAATCAATTAATAACTATCATGCAAATTATATTCATTCCATAATATCCATAATTATATAATTTTGATAATTAATTGAAAGGCTCTCTTTCTGCCAGTTTTTTCATTAAATCCGATCGTAATCCATTCAAAAACTTTCTTATCATAATAAATCGACCTTTCAATGACATACATTCTAATAGAATTTGCTGTTGAATATCAGATAAATCTAATAAATCACATAATGCAAAACTAAATGAAGTTGAAACTTTTAATCTCATTCCCACATTTGTTGGAGATAAATCTAAAACAGGTCCTTCGATTTCATATTCTTGACGATTAGATGATGAAGATTTTTGTTGATTATTAAGATTCACTACATCTTGAAATGTTTGCCAGACTTCTTTTTCTATTGATAATATATCATCTGGTAATGTAATCATATCAAATTTCCCTTCATTATAATTATTTTTTATTTCAGATTCAATTTGTTTACATTCTTTATCTTGCAAATTCATCTCTACTTTTGCAATAATATACGGTTCTTCTTGAACAATTTCAATTATTTTAAAACGATTTTTGGCTTCATTTACACAAAATTGGGTACCATCATCAAAGATCTCTCTCCTAACTAAGTGAAATGCAGTGCCAACCTATTCAAGTAAATAATAATGCACTTATTTAATCCGTCATATGAAATATCATTATCAATTGAGAGGAAAATTTTATTATAAAATATGTAGAGTGAAATCTACAACCTTACATAGTCCACCTTCTGGAGTACTCATGACAATTCCAAATAATTTGTCATTTAATTGGACTTCGTTCATCATTTGTCTAAATTTCTTAACAAATATATGCAACGGTCGAATTGATGTTGGAAATGAACACGCGTGATCCAAAGGAAATATTGCTAATTCCCGAATATATTCACTTTCACGCCCAAATTTATCACGAATATTGTCTGGAGAAATTAAGCGTGAATTCAAATAAGCACTATTATCGTCATTATTGGAGTTTGGTGGTTTAGAAAGTCGAAACCATTCAGGTGAGAGAGGTTCTTCAAAGCTATCATATTTGCTCAAATACAGCTTGTTTTCTACAAGACAAGCTGTCCTTGTGGTGAAGTAATTTCTGATCTTGATGAAAGAAAAGGAAATTTTGATCAAAAACAAAAAATAGATAATAATCTTCATATTTACTGTTCAATAATTCAAATTCAGAATTAATAACGATACAGATATTTTAAGGTCATAAGTTATAGCAATTTGAATGAGATTAGCTTTGAATCAGATTAGATAACTTTAAAAATAGTCCAAATTTCACTATCAAGTAACATATCAAGAAGATATTCAGTAACTGTGTGTATTATATTCAAAAAAAAAATTATTGTATTAAGTTATATTATATATATATATATATAAATTCCAATCCCCAGAATCCTAGATCTACTTATCTACTGTACAAAAAGCATTCAAATATTGCTGGGAAACAGCGATAGTAACTGGGGTATTATATTACACGATAATATAAGAAGGTAAAAGGTAAAATGATGGCAAAAACGCAAAAACAAATTAATAATCTGAAATCTAAGTATTTACAATTTACTTACAATCGGAATACCTACAATATACTCTGTTATCATAATCTTACAATCAGAATACCTGCAATATACTCTGTTATCATAATAATTATAATTGATTTGTTATTCATTTATTATTAGTATATTTCAATTTGTTATTGAAACTTGGATAGTTTCGATGTTAATAAAATGTATTAAAATACGACATAATGACATTGATTAACTGTTGTTTTGAATAGTTAAAGTAATAATAATGTATTAAAATACGGATAGTGACATAGATTAATTGTTGTTTTGAATAGTTACAGTACTACAAGAAAATGAATTTAATACTTACTGCAACTTAAAAAAACTGTCTACTGTAGACTGTAGATTCTTAAATATTTTATTTTTATATTTAATTTTATTCATTACTTCTAAATTATTTTACTGTTAGTCCCGACACATGAGATATATAGCAATCCAAGCACATTGTGAAAAGATCTGTCGTTAAGTTTATGGATGATAACTTGTAGCAATATTTTATTTTTATTAATAATTTCTCTTGGATACAAAACTTTTAAAGCAATGAGTGCGAAATTATTCATAAAAACTCCTTTACAAAAGTCCTTGTTCAAAGGAGGTGGAGCAACATTAGAAGTTCTATTTAAATTGGATTTATTACAACCTTCTGGATCATTTAAAGATAGAGGAATAGGACATATGATAGAAACTCTTGTCAAACGTGATAATGTTGCTCAGTTAATTACATCAAGTGGAGGAAATGCTGGTCATGCTGTCGCCACTGCTGGTCAAAAGTTAGGGATTCCAACAGGTAATATATGAATTTTTTTCTATATGATTATTCTCGTATATATGAATTTTTTCCTATAATTGTAAGATGAGCTGAATAACCTAAACATTTAACCATGATATGTTGATGTGATATAGACGTCTACGTACCTGTAACTACCATGCCAATGATGATTGAAAAAATAAAGAATAGAAATGCTAAGATATTTGTGGGTGGTGCGAATTGGAACGAAGCGGATGCAGTGGCTAAGAAAGCATTAGCTAATTACATGAATGATAATGTCAAAGCAAAATATATACCCCCTTTCGATGATCCACTCATATGGGAAGGAAATGCAAGTATTGTAGATGAATTAAAAGAAACCATGGGTCAAGATAATCCTCCAGATGCAATTATTTTAAGTGTTGGTGGTAAGTGATTATATTTACATCACATTCCGTTCGTTTATTTCTTTATTTTATATTACATTTTATTTTAAATTAGGAGGGGGTTTATTGTGTGGTATTCAACAAGGATTAATTAAAAACAAGTGGCCGAATGTTAAGATATTAGCTGTTGAAACGCAAGGTGCAGCAAGCTTTGCCGCAGCAAAAGCAGCAGGAAAAGTTGTCAGTCTTGAAAAAATATCCACTATTGCTAGTACATTAGGCGCATTAGCAGTCACTGGTGAAACATTAAAAAGTATGATTGACACGAAATCAATTGTAGTATCAGATGAAGACGCTGTACGTGCTTGTATTAAATATTCGAATGAATTTAGACATTTAGTTGAACCGGCATGTGGCGCAGCTCTTAGTGTTGTATATAGTGACCATTTATTGCATCATTTACACCAATTCAAAAAAGTTGTTGTCATTGTATGTGGAGGAAGTGCTGTAAGCATTGATTTATTGCATAAATGGAAGATTGACTTCAATATATTAGATTTATAATAAGAAGAAGAAGAAAAAGCCGTAATTTAATGTTAAGCAATTATTAATAATATATTTTCTTTATTTGTAGATGATTTACTCTCAATGATAAATGATAGTCTTATTTTATAGTGTGTGATATGTTAATGAAATAACACAATGAAAGTTGGATTTTGTCTGCATTTCATGTAGTTAAGACAAAACAACTAAATAACTCAGTAACTGCTTGCGGATATAAACATCTCTTTAACGTTAGAGTTTTGTTTTCAAGGCTTTTCTTTATGCGGCAATTTCTATAAAGATTAGGATTCACAAGATTTTATCCATACTTGGTAAATTTAATTAATTTGTGTGATAAATTATTGTAATTAACACTTTTCTACTGTATAATAGTAGTCCAACAGTCTATCAAATATGCAGGGAAGTTAGAATGGTCTCAGTGATGAGATATAAAAGCATTGCTTGACAATAACATAATTATGAACTTGGCTTGCAATGATAAAATTGAGATTTAAATTGATTTACAATTTTAATCAGATTGGATTTAGAAAAATTGATTCTATTAGTTCCATCAACTAAGATGAAGATTGATCCAGATCATGACGGTAAAATAAACTTAGAAACCACACTTAGGTGTTATGTTTATGCCAACGACAATAAACATCGGAAGAGGTCTAGCAGAGTACTTCGACCTCATCAATAAACCAATTAATCCATAATATTACCACATGACCAATCAATGAATAATGGCAGATTAACAAATTTTTAAAGAACAGAAAAGAACCTATATACTAATTCCAAATTCATCATAAAGTGAAAATTTTTTTTAAAGAAAACTAAAGACAACTAACAAATAAAATGCAATCGAAATTGAAATTTCTCAAATAATAAGTCATATTATAAATAATAATGAATCGAATCATATATTGCGAATATTTCAATTAATTCATATTCAAGGTATATTATTGGATGAATGCACCTCACTTGTGAATCAAACTAGAATATGATCATGTGTATGTACCCCGTTAATACCATGTTTATTACTATAATGATTATTATTCTGTTCCATTGAATGATTATGACTTGAAAGATGCATATTATGTTTGTATTGTTTTATTCGATATTGTCCAATGGCAACAAACGTTAATAATATTAATCCAAAACATTCACCACAATGAATCATATCAAACCGCAAATCAACAATTGGATAGTAGCTATCATTGCTGTACTCACACTCAACCTATAAACAAAATAAACAAAACGACAAATAAGTATACTTGATGAGATTTGTATAAAAGCTATTTTGAATTATAATCAATGATGAAAAAGCTTCGCAATTCCAAAAAAAATAATATACATTTCAAAAGCAGCATACAATAAATATTTGATATTTATCTTTTTCAAATAAATCATTTGACGATAATTACTATTCCACATGCAAAATATTAAAAATGGTGACAGTAAATCATAACAGTTATTATCTAACTTAACAATAGAATGCTTACCATAGAAGCACAGCACAAAATAAAAAACCCAGATACTTCTGCCAATAATACTAACTTTTCATCCATTTCTATTAATGATACATCTAATATTAATATGCCAACTATTTCCATGGTTTCTGTTGATAACCACTTTTTATTATATAAAAATAATTCGTCATTTCCGGAATTGAAAAGTGAACATGAAATAATATTTAAAATGGGACCAATCGTTAACATAAGCATTCCATATCTTTCAACTTCATGAAAAATTTGAAATGATGCTGCATGAGCAATCAATAGTAATAATCCAATGATTTGACATGATCTTCCACTAAACCAAAAACTAAGTGATGATGAATTACTCAACCAAAACTCATAAAAATAATCTTTCCATAAATCAATTCCTTCTAATAATGTACATGCAGCTATCATAGCTAATCCAATACCATCTACCAACATTAATAAAGCAGTACTGGCATTTAAATTTAGATGACTATGAAGCTGATCTATTAATTTCAAATCATGATTATTATGTGTATTATGAATTTCATGAGAATAATGTGTATTATGTGAATAATTTTCTATAGGAACTCGTTTATATGGTTTATCCTTATCGTCAATATTTAATCCGTTTTTGATATGATTATTATTATTATTATTATTATTATTATTATTATTATTTGTGTAATTATTTTGTATTCCGTTCTTAGTACGGTATTTGTCTTTGTGCACTCCATCCCCTTCATTGTTGTGTCGGTCATGGTGTGTCAACATTATTTTACTATTACCCTTCCATCATCATCACCAAACAATAGAACAAATGCTTTACAGCTTTAAATTACCGTGCGGTTAACGCAAAATATCATTTATTTATTAGCAAAATGTATTCAATATATATTCATAGAGTATATTTTGCATTGCCGAAAAACAATGCTTGATCATGCTTTCATAGATGTGTGATTAAAGCTCTTGTTCTAAATTTTATTTGTTTATACTTAAAATACTGGAATATCAATAAATAATCACACTCACAAACAATCGTTCAATTTTCCTTGAATTATAATTGGATTTTTAGTTATTCACATAAAATCAAATTAATATGTCGTAGTCACTGAGAGCTGAAGCATATTTACGCTTCAAAAATATACCAACAATTAAAATAATTATTTATTACAGTACAAAACAACAAAATTCATCAAGGTTTCTTTATAATTAATTTATTAAATAATTAATTCGTAGAATGAACTAATAATTTCAGCATAAGATATGATGAATGAAACTTGATATTACCTCTAAAGTTTAATTTTATTATTTCATTTTTATCAGACCATCAATGACCGTTTTTTTAGTTCTCAATTCGCATCACAATTTGGAAGTGATGAATATAGATAAATACATAAAAAGTATACAGTATCAGATTTCAACGTCAGTTTAAATACAACTTTGTAAATATATAAGTTTGTTTGTCTAAAGAAATAGTGAAAGAGAATGCGTCAGTCTAACGCTTTTCCTCAAACTCTAATTGGACCACAAAATAAAATCAATAAAACTCTTCCTCCTGATATTGTTTTCGCTCAACGAGCTTCAGCATTGGTTAAAGCTGCTGGAATGAATCCTAAAGAAATAGATTTGGATACTTTTTATCGCTTAGCTCCGTTAATATTTGCTAAAACTTACTGTGCAATATACAAAGAGAATTTGTTGGCGCCAATACACGAGTACTTGTCAAGAGAAGAAAATATTCTAAATGCGCAGCTTGTTATTGATGGTTTGTATGCGAAAACGAATAATCAAGTTCTTCTTGAAACAAATGGAGAGGATATTTATAATGGTAAACAACGCGCAATAAGTATTGTTGTGAAGTGTTTATTTCTGGAGGGTCATAGATTGTGGTTGGAGAAATCTGAACGGAAAAAAGATAAATCTAAGTTTAGCGAACCAATTGATATAAAAATGAATGTACAAAATTATAATAAGCAACAACAATCCGATATAAATTCTCCTTTAACTGTTAATGATTCGTTTGATGATAATCATAGTAACCAAAACAACGATAATAATTCTGAAAATGATGATTATAATGAAGAAGAAAATCTAAAATCAATTTTAAAATTAAATTTATTGACATCTGATCCAAATGTTTCTCCATCTGAATTGAATGGCTTATTACAAAGAATATCATATCTAGAATCTCGATTGAAATCAAGAAAAAGTAATAAAAACAATCGATCTCGTCGTCCTCGACCAAAAAGTGCCGCTGCACCTAGAATTGAAAATAATCCTTATGATGATGAAAATAGAATTAATATTAATCGACAAGGGAAGTTTCCAGCAAAATTACGTAGTAAGTCGATGAGAGGAGTAGTTGATGAAGATCATGAGAAAGAGAACTATGATAGTGATTCAGATCCCATTCAGAAACAAAAATACCATAATAATAATGAAGATTTAGATGATCGACTTGTTGCAATGCTTGGTAGTTCACATGAGAAAAATCGACTTGCTCGTCAAATGGAAGAGTTAGCTGGAATCGAGAACAAGCTCCGAAGAAAAATCAAGCGGCCCTCAAGTGCTCCTTCCGTTCGACGAATACTTGACGTCTCGGATAGGTTATATAGTGCACATTTAAATCGTGCAAAGCTTCCTACTCCGCCTCCTAATGATGATGAAAAGCAATATCGAGCAATCACACCTCCTCGTAGAACAGGTGGTGATTATAGCAGTGACCTGTACACCTATGATATGAGATCAGGTCGTCGAATACTTCTGAGTGATGCTCAGAGAATTATGATTGAACAAAAACGAAATAAAGAAATAATGGGAAATATCATGGCAATATCGGATATGAGACCAACCACCACCAATGGAAATAATTATGGCAAAATGTCGCCTCCTCCGCCCGGTCCTACGATTTCTGAGTATCCTGGGAAACGAACACAAGACAGTGTGATGGCTTGGCTGCAAAAGAAGAATTCACAAACTATGGCAAATGATAGTGGTTCAAATCATCCTCATAACAATAATAATCCCAATGCTAAACAACCAAGTGAACTTCCTAATCCACGCCAATTTAGCGCTTATAGCAAACTTGATAATCTTGATTTAATCATTTCCATCGAGTATTGCCATAGCTGCGAACATCACAACAAATCAACACGCCATAATCCGGATGAATATGCTAAAAACTCTGATATTTTCTTAAAAGTAGTTGCTCAAATTGCTCATGAATCATGCGTATCGGCGAGAGTAGGCATTACTCGATTCAAAGCAAGCATTACTCACAAGAGTAAATTAACTGATGAAGACTCTCGAATTGGGGCATTTGAGATCCATGTCGCTTATCGCAATGTGCATGGTGATATTATCCCTGGTATAATACATTCAAAACTAACTTCTAGAAAATGGCCGTCAAAATCAGTCCTTTCGAAACGATTCCAATCTTTTATCTCAAAATCTCGGATTCATACATTTAATCGCAATAATAATCATGATAATCAACATGAGATCGGCCATGATGGGTTAGAACCTTATCCAATCGGAGTATGCAATTGGAGTGATACAATCGTGTCTGATGATCGCTGGACATTTCAATTATCACAAATGAATGGTCTTCAAGTACAACAGAAACAAAAGTTGGGTATTTCTGATCAAGACTCGCAAGCAACAAATCATCTCAGCAAAGTGCTATGGGTATTCGATACACGCAAAGAGCATCAAAACGTTCCTATTCCCAATAATCATAATAATCGAAATAACTTTCATCATAATTATCATAATTATTCGGATAATCAATCAATCACAAGCACCATTGCTACTGTCAAGTCAACACCAATACCTGCTATCTCCACCATAGATGCTCCAAATAATAGTATCGATGGACCAATCATCCTTGAAAACGATAATAAATTTGTTGGAATAAATAATAATAATAATAATAATGGTGAGATGAGAAACGTTGACAATAATATCCATTCTATTGACAGTAATACTCATACTGCTGATATTGCTGAAGTTCTTAAGCATAATAATGTTAATATGGATGATCTGCATGATCTCCTTATTTCCACTGAACACAACGATATGAATCGTGGTATTAATGATGATTCACATCTTCATCTTTTCGTTGAGAGCCATGCTGCCGATACAAGGATCAGCACCATTATTGAGAAGGACCTTCATAAGGATTCATCTTTGATCGTCCCCAATGTCAATGACAAGCATGAAGAAACAGGTCAAGCCAGCTATCACAGAATTGATAGTAAAGATGATCCTATTCATGCTGCTGAACATAGCGATGAAAGAAAGCATAACGATGATACTGTTACTAACAATAATGGGCATGATGAAAATGAGTATAAAATTGCGGAAAGCGAGACCAAAGAAACTGAAATAATACCACAGAAACAACTGGATGCAGCGAATATCATACAAGCAATTGTGAATCATACGCCAAATAATGACCACTCCTCTACAATCCTATCAACCATACAATCGAATTGTGAAGAAGTCAAAGAAAATGTAAATAAAGTTGATGATACAAACAATAATGGCGATGGTCAAGATGTTATTAATAATGATTTGAATGAAGATCAACGATGGTTAAACCCTAGCTCTCCAAAGGCATCTAAGCGTATTTCTGATGCATTGGCAGACATTGTCACTCCATCCCCTACACCCATCCAGATAAAACATCCAAATAAAAATCACAAAACTGTCACTCAAGACAAATACCCTCAGTTATCATCTTTGAAAACAACCATTTTAGTTGCTATCAAAGAGCCTGTGGATGAATCGAATGACTCATCAGAATTATCGAAATTAGAAATTATCGAATTATTATCAGTATTTCTCATGGATTTATCGGAAAATAATCAACATACTTTATCATCAAATAATAATAACGAAGATTGTGACTATTTATATGAATTAAGTCACGATGTATTTGATGAAATTATGATAAAATTTAATTTGGAAAATATTGTTCATAATAATAGTAATGCTTATAAAAATGATATAATTCAAACCTTCGGAGAAGATCATCCCAGCGATTACTCGTTCGGGTTAAGAATTAATCAATTCATCGATTGGCTGCAAAATGATGATTTGATGAATTCGATGAATGGAAATAGTAAGTATTTTGTGATATAAATACATCTAGATACTCATCTTGATACATTCAGCTGTCTATTATATTGATAACTTTGTTTTATTATCTGAATAACTTCATTATATTATTCGAATTTTGTATTATTTAGCAGAACCAAGCATCTATTACAACAGCAACTATTCTCGTACAACAAATTGAGCCATTGAAACTCACATCTTTCAAGGTTGTGTTGTTCACTTTGACCAAACATGAACTAAGACAACCAATGTCTGATAATATTTCCTTCTTTACCATTCTTTTATCGGTTAAGATAGAACTGCAATCATAAACATTTGTTAATATGGTCACATTGTCCAGTAATTGTAGTTCTTGTGTGGTCACAATAAACAACACTTGCTTGGAGCGATGTTAAAAACATATTAACACGAGCATTCAGGATGTGAATTCGAATGTTTATTTTGTTAATTTTGAAAGACAATAGTTGCTGTAGTAATTCCCATATAGGGGGTATGGCCTCTATTGGACTTCATAAATATTAATAATTCCATTTCATATCATCATAAAAAATATCATAATTATTTCCATTTTTATAATTTTTAGATGATATTACCAAAGCGATGACTACTTCATTATCATTATCAGAAGCACTCAAATTAACACCAAATCCAAACAAACTCCCTGTGATGTCAGCAGAGTCACTGGAATTGCAAGAATATGAAAAAGAAAAATCAACATTATCTTTCATTGACAAAGACGTGCTGTTGAGCGAAATTGTGATTGAAGGAGACATTCTACAACATTCTAATTATGATAATGTTCAAGTATTAATCAATTTCATTCATACAAATCAAACATCTCCGAAAAATAATAATAACAATAATAATAACAATAATAATAATAATAATAATAATAATAATAATAATAATAACAATAATAATAATAATAACAATAATAATAATAATAACAATAATAATAACAATAATAATAATAATAATAATAATAATGAATATATAGCATCAGTTTGTTTAAATCGTGAAAAAGGTTCAAAAAGAAGAACATTTAAAATTAATTTTGGTGAAATGCCATTTTTTGCAAAACATTTTCAAAATGATTATTTTTATTTATCAATAATAATAGCTAATGATAATATTACTCAATTATATCCTCATTTACCAAGTCGAAAAAATCTAATTTTAGGAAATTGTTCACATTCAAAAAAAATTCCATTATTTAAATTAATGTCTAATACAATTGATTTTAAAACAACTTTATCAATTGATGATTTAATTCAATCTAATAATATTTTTAAACCAGAACATAATAATAATTATTCAATACAAAACACAATAATGGACACAACCCCTTCTTCTAAAAACAATATAAAAAATAATTATATAAATAAGAGTATAATACATATACAAATAAGTGGTAATGCACATGAAGCAGCAGCATTAAGAACATCACGTATAACACAAATGACAGCAAAAGATTTATTAAATTATAAATTTGATAATTTACATTTTACTTTTGATGAAGATGATAATATTTATGATGATATTAGTATGAGTGATGGTGGTGATAATAATAGTATGATCGGATCAGTTAAGAAAAAAGGAAATGGAAATGGTAGAAGAAGTAGACGTGGTAGTAAAGGAGAAATGATATTAAGAAATAATTTATATCCAAAAGCTTCTTTATCAAATTTACTTAATTCAAATGATGATTAAATATTTAATGAATCCGTTACGACGAAACGGTCGTAATAATTGATATTATATAATATAACATATTATTTAATTAATAAATTAATATTATAATATTTTTTTATTAAAAATAATGAAAATAGTTTTCAAAAAATAATTATTAAATAAAAATAATAATTATTTTTTGAAAATCATGTCATATGTCACTTGTATAATCAGTTTTGCTTCGGAACGGAGCAAATACATAATTAATGAATGGATGAAAATTATTTTTATTTTTTTCATCACATGTTCTATATCATAAGACTATGTATATAGTAATATTATATTTTGTTATGATATGTTATGAAAAATCTTATATGAAATATTTATTTTTATTATTTTTTTATAATTATAATAATTCAACTAAAAAAAATTAAAAATAAATTAAAAATAATAATTTTTATTTCCTTTTTTTATGATTTATTATCTTTAATAATGTAGATTAAAATTATTAATAATAAAATCTCATTGAAGAGGTTATAAGTTTTATTTTTATTTTCCTGTTTTTATTAGACTTCATAATTCTATTAAAGGTTATGATGACATATCATTTTAGATATCAAGTATCAAAAAAAAAAAAAAAAAAAAAAAATTTTTTTTTTTTTTAATTTTTTTATAAAAAAATAAAAAAAAATAAAAAAAAATTTTTTTTATTTTTTATTAATTTCATAATTTTATTTTAAAA
>VKHH01005911.1:0-43950 GCA_015144975.1 Epipyxis sp. PR26KG | reverse complement strand
AAGTTGCGGTTACGTCATCGGACCACCCCCGGAGGATATCTTTAGGAGACATCCTATATAAACCGGAGTCGGTACACAGCTCCTTAAATTATAGTAATATTATTGTCATTATAAATGTTGCTATAGAATGTATTAAATGCGAATGACAATCATAAATACTCTATGTATTCATACTAATATCATCCGATAAGATATGAGAGTTATTAATTAATTAATTATTAAATATTATTAGTATTATATAATTTTTATTGTATCGATATTCTATAAGTTGCTTATAATTATTTTTTACTCAACAAACTTTCCAATGAATCATCCAAACAATCCTTCATGTTCTGTAATTAAAATATTAAAAATATAAAAATTAAAATATATTTATGAAAAAAATAATGATTCATTTAAATACACTACACCTAAAAATACTAACAAAATAGAAATATTTCAATTGTCAAACAAGAAAAAATCGTAATACAACACTAACATAAATACCTCTGTGTGTTTATTTTGTGGTATTTCATCGAAAATTCGCAATAACTCATCAACAACTTCAGTAAAACTTGGCCGATTATCCGGAGATTGGTCCCTATTAAATATGTTGGATATTGTTATAATGAAGGGTATTATGCTACAAAACTTCATGGAAAATAACCATGGTTATCATGAGACATCATGAGATGATATAATAATACATTAGGTAAATATTACTATAATAATGTTACCAGCATTGACTTATTAATCTTGAACATGACGAATTCAATCCACCCAATCGGGGTCTATTTCCACTTACTACTCGTTGTCTTATATCAGATATACTAACATTATAGAATGGTACTTCATTCGCTAGAATTTCCCATAATAATACCCCAAATGCATAAACATCCACTGACTTATTATAAGGATTATTTTCTATTAATTCTATAAGAGAATGGAAATTATTAGATAATTATTTGTTAATTATTTTTGATATCATTATCATAATAATAATTATTATGTTATAATTATTGTTGCTATTATTATTTATGAGCTATTTTTAATTAAATGAAATTTATCAAGACCTGGTGCCATATAAGCTGGAGTACCAGCTGTCGCATTTCTAACTTTAACCAATCCAAAATCACATAATTTAAGTCTTCCATTAAATGCTCTAAGAATATTAAGTGATTTCAAATCCCGATGAATAATGGCTGGAGATAAGGAATGCAAGTATTCCATAGCACTACCAACATCAATCTATAATCGAATTAATAAAAGCATCGTGATTATCGTATAGTAGTAATAGTAAATAATGGATGAAATATGAACTAAGATGATATTCCGTATACACTTTAATCGATAAAGCATTACTAAAATCAAGAATCTTACCGCCATTTGAAGAGCTTCATGATTTGAGTATTTCATTCTATCTTGATGAAGTAGTTGGAACAATGAGCATTCACACAATTCCATAATGAAACACAAGTTTGGAGGAGTCATGCATGCTCCCAAGAATGATACTATATTAGTATGTTTAACTTTACTCATAACTAAAAGCTCGTCCATATACTCTTGCGTCAACTCATGTCCTATGCGAGCATCAAATAGGGTCTTCAGCGCAACTTGCTCATCTTTCCACCATCCTTTGTAAATAATTCCCACACCACCTCCACCAATTCTTTCTCCTAACTCAATTTCATTAAAATCTACATGTGCCTATATTTTTAACAGATTCTACGTAAATTTTACCACTAGTGGAAATTTTTAAGTTTAGTTTTGGATACAAATATCTCTAGCACTTTATATTTCTTCATATAAGCTTATCAAATAATATTTAGTACATATAAATAATAAATATGTATAAAGCAAACTGTAGCATTCTCACCCAACTTGGTATCATTCCACTATCAGCCCCTTTAGAATCTTCGCCTTTTTCTTTGCTCTCACTTTTCTTGGACATTATTTTGTTAAGAATATGATAGAATAAATAAGTCTGCTTGATTCGTTAATTGTCGTTTATAATTGAATTTGCAATTTGGGTAAGTTTTAAACGTTTGAACTTACACCTTAACTTATAAAAATATTAAGGTTGCTGCATATGAAGCTATTGAGTTATTACAACTAATATTTCAACTGGTTGGATCTATCCACTTTATCACTCTGATCACTCTCTGATAACTATAAACTTAATTATTATTATTCATTGCAAACGTTTCTATGATTCATCCATTCATTCAATATTTGTGAATGGATTATTTTAAATATAATAATTAATTTTTTAATTTTTACTTTCTTCTTGTAAATTATACTGTAACTAAACTTAATTGCCCATGGTTCATTAAGGAGTCGTGACAAATCGCATATACATTATAAACTGTGTTATTTGGACGAGTATAAGATTACTATAGCGAATTGACTATATTGATATCATGATCAATTTCATTTATCTGCTTTTCATATATATTTTGCAGTGTATATCGTTGCACAAGATTGGTTTTCATTATGATATTAGAAACGTACATTTTCGAATACAGATGCAGAGTAATACGTTATGTATCAGCGATGCTAAGACAGAACTCGTACCAATGATGTCACTAAAAGCAATATATGAGAATATGAAAGCAAATCAATTAGCATTTAGTGATGCCGCAGATTTTGCGAGTAATTACATGATGAACAATCAAATAAATAATGCTAAGGAAGCTATGATAGCCATAAATATTTTCAAAAATAATAATCGGATATTTGATGCAGTTAAAATTATTGACTATTTAATAGATAAAAGCATTCCATTAGATACACTCATTTTTAATAATATATTGGATGGATGTGCAAAAAGTTACAATTCCTCTCTAGCGTCCACAATATTTAATCGTATGATAAGCCTTGATATTAAACCAGACAAAATAAGTTACACATCTATGATTAAAACTTATGCCAATATCAATCAATGGTCCAAAGCTATTGAAATTATTAACTTGATGCTTCAAGATGATCACGTTTCTCCAGATCTAATATGTTACTCCTCTGCAATATCTGCTTGTGCAAAGTCGGGTCGATGGAAGGAAGCGGTTAGTCTCTTGAAAGACATGAAATCCAGGTCTCCTAAGATATCTCCAGATAACATACTATATAATACAGTAATAAGTGCTTGTAGCAAAAGTGGTCAATGGAATACTGCTTTGACTTTAATGAAAGTAATGAGGATGGAGAAATTGCCGTTGGATGCTTTTACCTATAGTGCTGCTCTATGTGCATATGATAGCTCGGAGAGAATCGACGTAATTAAAGACTTATTGAACGATATGGTTGGCGATAAGATTCCTCTATATAAACAAACTGCTCCATTTAATGCCGCAATGAGCATTTATAGCCGCCATAATTGCTCCAATGAAGTTTTAGACTTATATGAGAATATGAAAATGCAAGGTGTGCAACCGAATGGAATAACTTATTCAATTCTTTTCGGCTTCTTATTTCGAAATGAGCAATATCATAAACTATTAGATGTGTACAAGACTGATATTTATTCAAATCACCAATTACTTAAGTCACCAATGAGCAGCGCCATCTTTGGCTACGCTATGAGAGCTTCGGAAAAAGTTCTTCAAAGTGATTTCTGTTTGAAATTATTAGAATCGATTAAAACGATCAATAATGCTTTAGCGGATACTTCTGCTTATAACTCAGTAATATCTGCACATGGAAAAGCAAACGGATATGCTGCCGTTAAATCTTTTTTCATTGAAATGGTTAAAAATAAGATTCCCCGATCAATTCAAACTTACAATGCTCTCATTAGAGCATGCAAAACTGATGGAAATTGGCAAAGAGCAATTTCTTTAATTGATGAAATGCAGATGGATACAAATACTGTTAAAATTAATTATACTTCCAATGAAGTTGATTTATTTGTAAGTGGTTCAAGTGATTTGCAAACTAATTTAGATGTTTTAAAAATAGAAAATAATACTCAAAAACTGTCTCCAGACACAGTCACGTACTCTACGGCTATATCGGTTTGTGTTGAGTCAAAACAATGGTCGTTAGCATTGGATTTGTTGTTATCAATGGAAGAATTAAATATTACAAGAAACATTATAACATATAATACTGTAATTGAAGCATTGCAGGCATCAGAGGAAACTGTTCGAGCCGAATTAGTTTATCAAAGTGCATTACGTGCAGGCATTTACAATCATTGGGCATCTATAGGAGCTATGGAAGAAAATGATTCCCTTTCTATTTTAAACCCTGATTTTAATCGACTCAATACCAATTCTGACTCAAATTTAGCTTCAAACTTAATAAATAATAATCATCTTTTTCCTACCATAATGGATTTGCATCAATTTCCATTATCAGTTGCAAAAGCTGCCATCATGCATGTGCTAGGTTGACCATTACTTTATAATAAACACTTAATGTAGTAATTTCTTATTTGTAATATTATTATAGGAGACATGTGTTCTGAACGGATTCCGATAGCAAATCCATTAATTATCATAACAGGACGTGGAAATCATATTGATAGTCGAGGGAATCGTGGTGTTTTAAGAAATCAATTAGAATTATTTATTAACCATATTGGATTACTTAATTCACCTAATGGATTAAATGATACGAAAATATCTACGCATTATAATCCTGGACGAATCATAGTTAATAGAGAATCAATTCTGTTGTGGTTAAAAAAGCAGTATGATGATAACGAGTTCAATCAAGGAAGTGGAAGTGTACATGGAAACTTATTTCTTCAAGTCGCTTTTGCAAAATACACAAAACCAACAAATGTAAGAGCTGTTTGTCCATTTTCATCTGCTGGAAGTCACATCCCAAATAAAGAATTATAATAAAATTATCTCAACATTTTATGTTTGATTATATTATGCAATTAACATCGTGATGAAACTTTCCCAAATTCACCGTTTACAATAAAATGATGAATTATTATTAATTTAAATAATCGTACAAAAAACTCAATTTTAAAAACTTTTTACACACTGTCTATTTTTTAATATTATTCGATATTCTATATCATTAATAACTATTTTACTATCATGTTGAACTTTCCAAAGAAAATTTTTCCACCGACATTTGATTTTGAAAGAAATCTAGAAGCGATCCTTTTGTAATAGCCGCCTCTTGATGGCTTTCAGTTCGCCCCAATGCTACTATTTCTGGTGAATAAGGTTCAGGGAAATCTTCTGGATCATATTGATAGGTACTGCTCCCTCCCTATATAAAGCCAATGATCAATACTATTTTGAATAAATATTCAACATCTGAAAAAAAACTTACCATATGGACAGGTATAAATTCATCTTCTATAAAATCTTTAATTCCTATTTGCATGAGCATAGGACAAACTTTATCTCGTGTTATCGGATCAAAAAATAATTTTGCGGCACTCCATATTCCATAGAACACCAAGCCAGTTGGATGTACTATTGCCCTGTGTAATCTTTCAGGGTAAAGATCCTGACGAGAAAGAAAGTTAGAAATTGAATTCAACTTAAGTACGACTTTTATTGACTTACTTGAAAATGTTTAGCGAATAATTGTATAAATTCAAGATCTATGTTAGCTGGAGTTTGATCTGTCCTGTCAATTAAAACTGCAAAAGAGTGCCAGTGTGATTTTATACATATAATCTTAAAATCTATTCTTCTTTAAAATATTAATTTTTGGTATCACCTGTAAACTTCGTTCTGTTATCAGGCAAAAAACTTATCATGTATTCGCACCACCATAAAACCAGTTTCATTCGCTCTTCAAGATCTCTGTCTTTCATAATATTTTTCTTTGCATGCCAAATGAAGAGAGGGTGACCTTCTTTATCAGTTCCATTTATATATAATTTCCCGACTTCCATTTCATTCATGCAAGACATTTTAAGGATTGGATAGTGTATCGACGAAAGGAATATTTGTCGTTTTGTAAGAAGGGCGACTGCTTTCGATATGTCATTTTGTTTAGCACATAAATATATTGCAATTAGATCATCTGTTTCATTTGGAAATTGAGATTTAAGATTGATGAAATTTTCAACTGTAAATTTGCTGGAATCAATGTCAGTTGAAGTAATATTTAAAGACATGACTTATCTTTCTAGAAGATCCTCGATGCTATATGTTAAGTTTGTTGAGATATTTAAAGTGCTGTTGGATACGGGATATAGAGATATAGACCTATATTATATGATACACTTCTTTTCTACGGTACCGGTATATGAATGAATTAATAAAAATTAACGGTATATATATATATAAATGAATGAATGAATGAATGAAAAAGTAGTTAGCTAATTAATTTATTAATTAATGGCCCATCATCATATAAAATATATATATCATATACTGTATAAAATATATAGAGTATATATAGTTATGATAGAAAATATGGATGTGTAAATAAAATCACCCAGTAACTAATAACTTACTACTTTTATTAAACTTATAACTGATTACAGAATATACTATAAATAAAGTTACAAAGTTACCATTCTAATGTAAGAGTTTTTGTCCATCAGTCCATCAGTAAAATTTGTGTCACACTAATTTGCAGATGTTTTGCTCATGTATCAGCAATTTTGCAATTGAAAATCAAAATTCTCTCAACCAACCAGCTCCACTTGATACTGGTATTGGTGCATCCTTTGCGCCATTAAATTTGGGACTAGGGAAAGGAGAGCAAAATTATGCTGAAGTGATTGATTATACTCCCAGAGAAATCGATGATCAATTAGGTGATTTAGTGACATCACAAATCAATCTTAATAGTAGTTCATATGACACTAATATTAAGCAAAATAAATCTCCCAAAAAAGGAATACTTAAATCTGATAGGAAAAATCGTGCAATAAAAAAAATCGTACGTTATATTAACTTGATGTAACAGTTGGCTCTCTGTTATGTTTTATAGCTGTTCCTCTTGTTTAGTTTACTTGATATGATTTTCTCCATTAATTTATTAATTCAGCATTATAGTATTATTGTTGATATTATTATGTTAAATTATGTTAATTATAGCTTTCGTTTTCCACACAACAAGAATCTAGTTTTTTCTTGACTCGTGATTCAAGTGTAACAGAACCAAGAAACACTAACCAAAAAGGAAATGTGAAAAAACATCAAGTAAGTTATTTAATGGACTATTATAAAATTATATCTCCCAAACCTGAGTTATTACAAATACGATTTAGCTTAGACGTGCCACTCTAAGAAATAGTAAAGCAGTAGAATTGCAAAATAAATTGACATTAAGTAAAGACTATTTAAAAGAAGCTGACAAATTGTCAGAAATTGATAAATTTGAAGCGATTACTAAAAAAGACTTATTGATATTGAGTGGTGGTTTATCACTGGCAACGAAGTTGATGCCAAGTTCTAGAGTATTGGTCTTTATATCAAGTACTTTTGATGACACTAAATTTGAGCAAGATTATTTATTGGAAAATGCCTATCCTTTCCTTGATTATTTTTGCAGAAAATTACGGTTGCAATTCGATGTGGTTTCAATGCGTTGGGGTGTTAGATCTCGATCGAATAACGATCACTTGACTTCTGAATTATGCTTATCACAGCTCGATATGTGTTTGAAAGAGAGTGTTGGAATATCTTTTATCACATTACAAAGTCATAGATATGGATATCGTCCAATTCCTCACAAAATTCTTCAATCAGAGTTTGAAGCTATTTTTGCTCGCTTACAAGAAATTGGATTTGATACAACTTACTTTGAACCACCATATTGGTTATTGGACGAAACAGCTGTTCCTCCAGTGTATAGACTTCAGCCAGTTTCAACTCTTCCTGGCTGTGAGTTTTATTTGCTTAGCGATAAAGACAAACAATTATGCAAATTAGATCATGATTTTCAGCAGAAATGGAATAATTTACATCGTAATTCGAGAGAAAAATGGTATCACATATCTAATGTAATGGGAGATGGTTTTGTAAAAGCTATAGAGCAAATGCAACTAAGTGATAGTGTAAAGGAAAAGTATTTAATATCAGTTACTCATAATGAAGTAAACCATGGAATTGTATATAATCCTCAGGTCCATCGACAAGCAATTTATATTGACAGGACCATCACTGGAATTGAGTCTGCTGTTGCGAACAAGGAAATTGTGGCTTCATTATACATTGATATCAAACAAGATAATGTTACAAATAGTGTCATAATAGACGAACAATCACAACAAATGCTCAATAACTTACAGAGAACATGCAAGTCACTACTATCTCCGGACCAAATTCAAAGCTATACTGTACCATGGCTTAATGGAGATGCACTGGATAAATCGAACATAACTCCACCGACTGAGTGGACGTCTTATATTCAACAGCTTGCCTCGAAAACTACTGATACTATTTGCTCGACAATTATTGCTAACTACACAGACCCTTTAGATGACGATTTACTGTGTGAGGTGTTCAACCATCATGACCAACTAACAGATAAATTACATTATTCAGGATTTATTCGAGATGAAGTATTAGATAGAATAAAGCAATATGTGTCAGAGGAACAGTTAGATAAAAAAACTCCGTTTGACATATCTAAAGCGCTTGTTTTGCATGGTGTCTCTGGGGTTGGTAAAAGTTGGATTATGTGTCAAGCAATTAATATTATTCGAGAAAACTATCCAATTGATGAGGAATTGTTTAGAATGAAGGGTTCAACCAAATCTAACGATCACTCTTCCAAAAGGCTCAGCAAAAATAATTTAGCATTAGCAGAAGAAAATGTCATTATAATTTACAGATTGTTAGGGACTAGTCGCGACTCTTCTGATGCTTATAGTCTCATAAGAAGTATTGCTTCTCAGTGCGATATCCTTTTTGATCGTCATACAAGTCACAAACATTTGCAAGATTGGGAAAGTGCAGCGAAGTTTTTTTCTTCTTGTGAGATCTTTGAAATGTTGAAAGAAAATGTCAGAATAATTTTATTTTTGGATTCGATTGACCAACTTTCGTCAGAATATGCTGCATTAGACAATATAGCAGCATGGTTACCTGGAATTAAATCACGACTCCCAAGTCATGTTCGTGTCGTGGTATCTACTCTTCCAGAAACAAATAACAAACGGTTGTTGACTCAGATGACAAGAAATATATTACCAGAGTCATCCGCAGTTAGTACACCTAATGTCAGTGGTTCGAATGGTGCATCTGATAATGCTCCAATATTAGGAAAGTCAAGAAGTTTGAGATTTGTGAGGAGTAGTAACATTGTAGAGATAACGCCAATTAAGTTTGAAGGTGATGAAAATATGAAGTCTATGATTCTTAATAAGATTATGGATAGCTTACCAACAGAAGGCGTATCAGTCCCAACACGGAGAATATTGCGAAAAGAATATGAAAATCTTTTGATCGAACTGACTCATAATCATCCTACACCACTTTTCACACAAATCCTTGCTGGTATTGTCAGTAAATGGAATAGTTTCTCAGACCATGAAACTAACATTCTCAATGTGAAAAAAGCTTCTGAGAAAGGTGTTCAAGGTCTGATTTTTATGATTTTTGATGAATTAGAAAATAAACATGGTAGTTTATTTGTCACCACTGCATTAAGTTTAATAACGCTTTCAAGAGAAGGAATCAGTGAGAAGGAGTTAGATGATATTATTAGCTGTGATGATTATTTGTTGGATGATGTATACGAGTGGTGGACTCCACCCTATCGGCGATTACCACCGATGTTGCTACAGAGACTTTTAAGCGATTTGAATGGTTTTATTGCCCGTAGAGGAACAAAGGGAGGTGAAATAGTCTTACGATGGTATCATCGACAGTTTTTAGAAGCAGCATTTGATCGATATTCTTTGTTTGATAAATCAAATAGATTCAAATATTATAATTATATATCTAATTATTTTAACGATCAGTCTCCATATGACAGATATGTAAAGAGACAACCTCTAAGATTTGAGAGTGATTTATACAGTGGGGCGGTTAATGCAAGGAGATGCATTGAGCTGCCTTTTGCATTGGCAAATTGTGATAAAGAAGGAATATTTAAATGCTCGAATCTTTTGTGTGATTTATTGTTTATCGCTGCTAAGGTTGAAGTATCTTTGATTTCAGAATTAAGTGAAGATTATCAAACTATTATCTCATTAGCTTCAAAAGATAATACGCTTCACATCGATCACCGTTTTGATCATTATTTCAGATGGTTTGGCGAGTGGAAGCATCGCTGGATTGATGGAGATGTCAGTGTTCTTCAATCAGCATTATTCATGCCTATAGAGTGCGCTGTGTACATCGATGCTTACGATTTAATATATCGAAATATGTATTCAGTAGATGGTGGCTCAAAGGCTAGACCACCGCTGGTATCTTCTTTAAGTTCACCAGATCGTGACATTCTTAAAAATCGTAAAATGAAGCGACAAAGTAATCCTTGGACTCACAGCAACTATCCGGATGATATCATTGAATGGGTCGTTGGAAAGCCGAGCAATATAAGTACATGCTTGATAACACTCGGGGGACACTCAAGCGCGATTAATTGTGTTTGTTATTCTCCGGATGGGGAGCTCATTGTCACCGGATCAGACGATACTACAATAAAAATATGGAATAGTAAGTCAGGAGAATGCTTATCTACGTTAGATGGACATGAAAATAGTGTTACAAGTATCGATTTTGCAGTAGATAATCGGATATTTGTGTCAGGTTCTCGTGATAATACCATCAAAATATGGGATGCTCAAAGCGGTGAAAATCTAAACTCAATGATTGGACACAAGGATTGGGTCAATTGTGTTACATTTACTTTGGATGGGATGAAAGTGATAAGTGGTTCAGATGATAATACAATGAAAATATGGGATTGTGACTCTTGTGTTTGTTTACGAACTATTTATGGTTTCAAATCTGGAATATTCTCGATAAGTTGCTCACCGAATAATACTGATATTGTGTTTTGTCGTTCAAATCATTCAGTTGTTTATATAATTAAAAATATTTTTCAAGACAGTTTTGGGATGAGTGATGATGTGAAAGAATATGAAGAATCTTTGCAACAATTTTCCGTATCTTCCAGTAATCCTAATTTATATTCTCATTATGGACATTCCACAAATTCGCTTACTCATGCCAGTGTCGAGCTTACAAAAACAACCTCTGAGAATGAAGAGGATCACGATAATCATGACAACAATGACAATAAATTAATTGATGTTGTGAAATTAGATTTTATTGCATTAAATGGTCATTTGAATAGTGTGACATGTGTTATATATGTTGGTTCAGATCCTTTAAAGGTTCTTAGTGGTTCTTTTGATAAAACTATTCGATACTGGGATCTCTCAACGAAGCAATGCTTATTTACATTTTCTGGACATAGAAATAGTATTAGTAGAATCAGCTGTTCAATGGATGGAAATAAATTAGCAAGTTCTTCATTTGATAAAACTATTAAAATTTGGTGTTTGAAACAATGGAGATGTGAAGCAACAACAGTTGGTCACGACTCGCTTGTGAATGGGGTGATGTTTTCAACGAAGGATAATAAAATAGTAAGTTGTTCAGATGACAAATTAGCAAAAGTTTGGAGTTTAACAAATGAAAAATCAAATAAAAAGTTAGGAAGTTCTTTTGATTTAAAATTAAATGTCCCAGATAATGATGTGTTATTATCAGTTGAAAGCAAAATAAGCAAAAGTGATTCTTTTGAAAATAATATAAATTATTTTCCACCGACACGAGCTATGACAGATGTTGATTCGATAATCAAATGTTTAGCATATAATATTCATTTAAATATTATTGCAACGAGTAAATCCAAACAAGTTGGGATAGATTTATATTCTTTAGCTGATATGGAATTAGTTCATTTGAAGACACTTGAAGGTCATACTTCTGTTGTCAATACATTGTGTTTTTTAGAATATGATTTCAATATGCTTTTAAGTGGAGCAGATGATCGTACCATTAGAATTTGGAGCATTTCAACAGCTATTTGTTTACATGTTTTAGAAGGTCATTCAAGGCGTGTTTCGACTGCATGTTGTTCATCAACTTATCCCTTCTTCTTCGCAACTGGTTCTGATGATTCTACAATTCGAATATGGAAATTTAAAGATAATAATTATTTGAATAAAATTAATTCTATAATATGTAAAAAAGATAATTATAGTATTATTAATTGTATTGTCTTCTCTATGAATGGCAAGCTATTAGCTTCCGGTTCAGACGATAAAACAGTTCGCATATGGAATGTTGAAGATGGAAAGTGTCATCGTATCTTTCAAGGACACGGTAATGGTGTTACAGCTTTGTGTTTTTCATTTGAAGGAAATAGTTTATTCAGTGGTTCGTATGACACAACAATTAAAATGTGGGACATGACTAGTGATAGCAACTATCCGAAGTTTACATTAAAAGGTCATAGCAATGGAGTGAATAGTCTGATATATACCATCGACTCTCAGCAAAAACCACGCATTATCTCATCTTCTATGGATAAAACAATAAAAATTTGGCAAATTCAAAGTGAAAACCTTTCAAGTGGATCTTCAGTATCAGTACCAATAGACATGAAGAATTCTGAAACATCTCCTGTAGATATTATGAATAACATAAAATATTTCACATACAATTCTTATCGATTCAATGATATGGCAATAAGCTCGATGACATACGACCACAATCAATCATTGCTGCTGTTTGGTATGTCAAATAGTGTCAATACAGCGAAAATTCAATTTTCATTAAATGTTTGATATTTTTATGTAATTGAAATGAACGGCTTACAAAAAAGTAATTTACTTTTAAATTATTATTCTGATAATAAAATTAGATATAATTTTATGAAATAATAGATTAATCCAAGGAAAAGGCAAGAATTCTTTCATATTTAGGCATTATTCTTCGATCGCCTAACAGGCGTTGTGTTGATTTGCTTTTATTATTATTTAATGATCAATAATATTATTATTCATAATCATTATTTAAATGTAATTTGTCATCTTAAGAATGGATTGATTGGTTATTATTAAAAATAGAATTATAACATTAATAATAATCACATTATTAACATTGAAGTAATCTTAAAACATTTTCATCTACAACCGTTTTGAATTATTTTGCGAGTTTGATCGAGACCGGTTAGGGTTAGACCGGTTTATTATTACCATTTTCGATAAAAAAACATAATGTTACATTTCAATTTTAAAAAGAAAATTTAGAAAAGCTTAAAATTAGAAAACTAAATGAATGATTGTCAGAATTAAGAAGATTAAAATCAATTAAAACATTTTATTATTTTCGTTTTTTTTGAAACAAAATTAATATTTTATTTTTATAATTATAATTAATGTAAATATAATATTATATTATTAGAATAGTATATCATTGAAAAAATTGTTTAGATTGGTAAGTAACATGTGATACTTCCAGACCTTACTAATAATATCGAATTCCAATTTATTGAAATATTTATTATTGCTTCTTAATTTCAATTATAATAATAGAAGAAATAGATAATACTCAACAAATAATTCGATATTGACATTTTCTGATATTATACCAGATTAGCTATAATAAGATTATTATTAGAATGAATAAAATTATGAGAATAAAAATTATGAAATTAATAATTAAAAAAATTATTATCATAAAATAAGCATGCATCATGTCAGAAATTTTATAAATTAACTTATCAATTTTCAGGTTAGGAGCTGTTGTCAGGGTGTTCAATATGAGACATCGCATCATAACTCCATTTACTTCTTAAATGTTCATCAACTTCTTCGATTAATTGAGGATTTAATACTTTAATAAGATATCCCATTGCTAACAAATGAACTAAGAATAAGTATATCATTAACGCATGTCTAGCCCATCGATCTTGTAAAATATTTCGACTCACAAATGCTAGAATTTGTTCAAATATTGTTAATTTTGACATGATATATTTTTTATCAAAATCATCAATTTTAAATGGTGATATTTGTTGTTCATACATATTCATATACTTTTCATCTAAATTATTTAATAAATGAATATCTCGTTTATTATTACTATTATCATCAAAAAAAGTTTCATCGTTATTATAATCATAATTATTTTCCATACTATTATTAAAAGAATTCGAATCTTCATTTGAGAGCTTCATCCGACTTCTTATCTTATTGCTATTGTTAGATACAACGCTAGTATGACTTTGTTCGTCATTATTATAGTTATTTCCAATTTTATTATTATTATTATTATTTGTTGATAATCTTAAAACTCTTAACCGCCTGTACAGTTCCACATTTTCTTTCTTCAGTTGCTCATGTTCGTTATTAAGACGATCTAATCGAATGGAAAGATTATTTAACTCATTATCTTTCTCTAGACTAGCTTTCATGTAACGATCCCTTTGATTTTGAATCGCAATTATCATTTTACTATCATTATTATTGTTATAATTAGTGCTCACAACATCATTTATATTTAAACCACCTGATAAATTATCATCGATAATGGATTCAGAATCGATTGGTTCGAATTTCTTTGCATTATTATTATAATTACTATTATTATAAATATATGATTTTGTAAGGCGCTTTGATCCTTTCATAGAATCATAATTATTATAATTACTAGAAGAAGTTTGAGATGGCATCATTTTATTCGAATTCATTAAATCTTTTTCTAATTCAATACATAATTCGCTTTTAGCGGCTAATTTATTTCGAATTTCTTCATTTTCATTTGATAATTGTTCAATTCTTTTTTGCAATTCTTGCTGATGTATTCTGTTATGTGTAGCTTCTGAACTATTTTTTCGCATACTTTCAATTATGAATGATTCAATCATATCCCAATTATATGTTTGAGGTAATGTACTATCGTCATTATTATTGCGAATAATGTCATTTAATTTATCAAAATCAACATGATTACCAATCATCCCGATTTTCTCAATCAAATTATTTAGATTGGCAGGAGGCCTTGTCATCAAATCCTTTTCTAAAGAATTAATTTTACTTTTTAGTATTTCAATATCGTTTTGATTTGTTAATTGTAAAGAATTTAACTCTAATTTCTCGTTATTAATTTTCTCTTCAAAAATAACTAATTGAATATGTAACTTTTCATTTGTTTGTTGTAGTAAAGAAAGGGTTGCTTTGTTATCAGACAATTCAAGAAGTGTTGCACGTAATCTTTCTTCTAGATCACGTCTTTTCGAGATTTCGATATCTAATGTTTTAGATCTTTCTTCTGCTTCTTTGATACTATGATTTAAATTATTTAATGATTTTAGAAGTGAAGATATTTCCATGTCCTTACAAGATATGATATTTTCAAGTTGACTTTGCAATTCAAGATGTTGCTTTTCATAATGATCTTTTAGTTGATGTTCTTGAACACGTAATTCATTTTGATAATTAGATCTTAACCCAATTATTTCATTCATATAACTTTCTTTCAATTCATCTTTTTCAATTGCTTCCTTTTGCTTCAATTGTTCTAATTGAGTTTCAAGATTTTTAATAAGATTATTATAGTTAGAATTACTAGGAATTGTTATTCCAGGTAAGCTGATGTTGTTAATATCATTTACTTGGATATTATTATCGTTGATAAAGTTATCAGCGATTGAAAGCTGTTCTTGTGCTTTTTTTAATCCCTCTTGAGCCTTCAAACATACTTCAATACATTCATTGATAGTAACCATTGGGTCATTTAAACTTGATAAATATTTGAAAGCTGTGAGAAATAATCCTTCTGCAAATCGAGATACACTAGATAAGTAATCGAACTCTTTTTTAAATGTCTCAATCAAATCTTTGCAATCTGATACAATACGCAGGTGTTGGGATGATAGAGAATTACTCTCCTCACAGTCATAACATTCAATTTCAGATTGATTTCCTTTGTTGTCAGCCTCATTTATTAAATTGGAATAGGTATTATAGAAGCGTTTAACATTTGCGGTCAATTGTTTTCGCCGGACTGTATAAACCTCCTTCATGTCACTTAATTTAAGTGCTTCTTCGTCCATTTCGGAATTTAAAGTTTGTATTGGTACAAATGAATCCATTTTCTCAATGGAATCCTTGAGATTATATATACAAAGGTATAACTCATTTAATTCTTGAGTAAGATCTACTACTTGAAATGAGTTATGTTTTAATTCTTTATGAAGTAAGCTTTCCAACAAACCAGCACTAAGAGCATCCTCTTGACGCTCAATCGTTCCTTCAAATTCTGATGGATCCATAGCTACAATTGTTTGTTGTCCAACAACAACACTATTATTATTATATTATTATGAAATTAAAATATTAGTCTGTACGTCTGTACTAAAGTTTTTATTGTGAATCTCATGTACTACCGATATATAATTGAAGGGAACAGCTACTGTACAATATCTTAAAAATGTTGCACAATAAAAATCAGAAGCTTAAAAATGTACAATAATAGTTTTCATTATTCATTATTCATTATTCATTGTATATATCTACCTTAAATTCAAATATTGTCATGCTTCGTTAGCTCAGTCGGTAGAGCATTCGGCTGTTATAAGTCATCTTTCCATGTTACCGAAAGGTCGGCGGATCGAAACCGCCATGGAGCGATCTTTTTAAAATTCATCTTTTAAAATTGACGATTTTTTACTATTTATACTGAAACATAAATGTTTATATGTCAGTCTAACTAACTTATTTATACAATGCATTTATATGAAAAACATGATTTGTTATTGTTAATGTTATTTTTTTTAATGATGTCAGCTATTACTGAAGTAAGACTTTCACCAATACATTTATAAATCAATTACGAACAAGATATTAATAGTTAAGAAAATAAGATAATAGATACCAACACCTGTGATAAAAGTGATAAATATCACAATTTTAAAAACATCACAATCATGAATTTTAAAAAAGATCGCTCCATGGCGGTTTCGATCCGCCGACCTTTCGGTAACATAGAAAGATGACTTGTAACAGCCGAATGCTCTACCGACTGAGCTAACGAAGCATGACACTAACGAATTTAAGGTAAATATATACAATGAATAATAAAAACTATATTCCATGAATAATAAAAACAATTGTAGCTATGGACCCAGCAGAATGTGAAGGAACGATTGAGCGTCAAGAGGATGCTCTTAGTCTCTTAGTGCTGGTTTGATGGAAAGCTTACTTCATTAAGAATTAAAACACAAGTAGTGGATCTTACTCAAGAATTAAATGAGTTATACCTTTGTATATATAATCTCAAGGATTCCATTGAGAAAATAAATAATAATGAAGTACAGACTAATATTTTAATTTCGTGTTGTTGTATAGATACTAATAACATCTACCAATATTATATAAGTTACTTTGTTACAATGTACAATCGATACTATATTTTCAACAACAAATATAATTTGTTATCATTAGATTCACGATTCATGAGATTGATGGGATGATAGCTTAAATAGTCAACATAATATATATATATACTATGGTGAAGCGGTTGAGGTAAGTTATAGTAGTTGGCGAGTGTTGACAATTGTAGATTATGGAAATGGATCTATCAGAGTTTGTGAGAACGATTGAGCGTCTGACGATTTAATCAGTGCTTGTTTGATGAATCTTACCGAATTGAAAAATAAAATGTTTCAAGTGATCAAGTCATCAAAGACTCATTAATTAAATGTATATGAAGATAAGTTAAATAATAAACAACCAAACGCAAAGTATACAGATATACAGATAGTATAATATATGAATTCTACACATTACTCATTGCTTGATCGTTTATATTTATTTTACTGTTTATTCTGCATGCAATGATTATTTATTTATTTCTATTTGCTGAATATCTGAATAGCTCAATAATTGATATGCTACTCATTATATTTTAATATTTTATTTTATTCTACTGGAGTTATCATATCTTACAGTATTATTGCATAATATTCATTTTCTCATTTTAAACAGTAGATGAATGATCTATATTTTGATTTTACTGTGTTCATCCTCTCATTCAAATTTGAACATGAATACGATAATTAACTTTATTCTTGTCCCGTATTAAATTTAAAATATTGAGAATCGTTCGGTGAATATTCTTCAGTTTTAACATTCTGTTGGTTTTGGTATGGTGAATCTCGTTTGTTTCACTAATAATATATTTGTTTTTCGTGGTATGCACAAATACTGAGTTAGCAACAATTCGTCAGGTACAATCTACATCATAATTTCTGCTATTTCAAAGGAGATTTTTCTTAAATAACTTGAAATACGGCTCATTTAAATAAACCTTGAGTTGAAATTATCAATTAAAGATAAAGAGCATTGAGCTGCACATAAAATATCGTACAAAATATGCAGCAAAAATTAATGAAATACATAAGTTTTATCCTTTTATACTCATTGTCAAACTATATCAGCTAATAGGAATAAGAATTAGTAAGATTGTCTATAATCCAGTCTGGTAAGAGATATCATCCCATGGATGCCTAAATAAATAAAACAAGCAAATGTTTATTGGATTATTATATTCAAATATTGATTGGATCAACTTCGCATACCTGTACAAGCCTTGTTTTAGTCTCTTTTGGTCAACAAAGTGGCCAATGAAACCTATTGTTCTGCCTGCCACAAACAATCCATTCAAACATCCGTTTTCGATGAGTTCGTTAGCTTCATTCAAATCAAATGCTCCACACGATCGCAACAAATCAACAAAGCAAGCAGCAATGCAACCATCAACATTCAAAATTAGAGTTGCTTTCTTTTTAGTTGTGACTTGTTCTACAGCTAGAGCGAAATCCAATACTGTTGTTTGAGGGAAGTGCTTCTTGGCATATTCTTTAATTATTTTCACTCTCATATCAGGATTATCGATGGTACGAATTTTGTGACCAATACCCATAATTAGAACATTTTTCTTTCGCATGGAAGTAACAAAGCTGTTCGCGTCAAGCCCTGAATCAACTGCAGTCATAAACATATGAGCTGCATCATCTAAAGCTCCACCAAATCTTGGCCCTATCGTGAGAAGTCCAGAACATAAGGAAGAAACCAAATCTTTTCCTGCACGTGCAGCAACAATTGTATTGTGTGCACCAGATACAGCTGGTCCATGATCAGCTGAAACCATCAAAACCATTTCAATGAATTTAGTTGCGTATGGTGGTAATCTTCGACGAAACCACAAAAGGGACAACACTCCTCCAACGCCGATATCTTCCGCAATTGTCTCTGAAATAGGCATTCCAGCATAACTCAGTTCGTCTCCTCGATCATCAGCAATCGAAGAGATGAAATTGGCTGGTTTTCTGATCAAACCTAAGCGCTTGGCCCAGTTGTAATCCATTGGAATTTTTGGTACTGGGGGTTCAGGTTTTGGAATAATAACACCTGATGCCACTAATCCAGAATAAACTTCATAAATTTTCTCTCCAATAGCATCAAAACTCTTTGGTACATAAGCACCAGAAGATGCTAATGCAGTATTTTTTGCAAGGGCAGTCTCCAAATCACCCCTGGCCATAGCACCTGCATGCCCAAATTGCACTTCATACGGAAAAATAGAGGCACAAGTTCCCATCACCCAAGCGACTAATGGTTTTGTGATACGGCCACTCTTGATTGCTTCACAAACTGCGTATTCATCGATACCACCAACTTCACCTAGTAAGACCATCATTTTGACTTCGGGATTATCGTTGTAACGAAGGAGATGATCCAAAAATAGAGATCCAGGATATCGATCTCCTCCAATTGCAACACCTTCATAAACTCCATTAGAATTTCTTGACACAATATTATTGAGTTCGTTCGACATTCCTCCAGATTTTGATACATAAGCGACACTTCCTGGACGGTAAAGCTTTGACATGATAATATTGTCCAACATGCCACCTGTATTTCCAATTCTGAAGCATCCAGGCTTAATTCCACCAACAGTTGCAGGGCCAATGATTCCAACACCTTTCTCGCTAGCAGCTTTGTTAAGTTTTCTGGTTTGAGACTCTGGTACACCTTCAGCAATAATAGCGATGGTTTTGATTTGATGAGAAAACTTCAAAGTTTCTTCCACAGTCTCATATACCGATCGAAAAGATGCAAAATTAATCATAACAACTGCATCTGGATGCTTAGCAACTGCTTCTCCAATGGTTGTATAAACAGGAATTAGTGTTTCATCTGTTCCCCAATATAATTTAGTGTAGTGATTGCCAGAAAACGGAAATACCATGCATGCTACGGAAGGTTTAGCTCTTTTGCACATGAAATCGAAATCGAGCATTCCTTGCACAGCAACAGTTTGTAAACCATAAACTATTGATCTTGTTTCAGGAGTCATATCCTTCACCGCATGAACTGTTGTGGATGGTGTAGCAGACAACTTCACAAATGTATCATCAATGTCCTCAGCACCTTCCGCAGGTTTTGTTGCAGCCAACATATTTCTATTCTCCACAGCAGAGTCGAATTCTGGATACATAGAAGGATCTCTCAAGCCTAATGCTAATGGAACCACAGCAGTGATGTGAGTTTCTGGACCGTAAAGATGCATTGGTAAACCTAATTGATCAGCAGTGATTCGCATATTTTTGAGTCCTTCTTGATAGTTTGGACCAGCGCGACGCACCCAAATATCAACTTTTGCCTCAAGAAGTTCATCTCTGTACTGCTTCATTGCTTTTTGAATACCAGTAAAAGTTGCAGCGACATCAGTGAAATTAGCAATACCACCACCAATGATGAGAATTTTTCCTTGAGGATGTTTATGACGGCACATTAACTGGAAAATAGTTCTTGCATAATCGTAAGTTTCTTGTAGTGTTGGTGCTCCTGAATATTCACCATAGTTTGCCAATTCATTTCCAAATCCTAAATCAGATATAGTATCGGCGTAAACTACCGATGCACCACCTCCTGCCACCATCGTCCACACACGACCATATTGGTTCAAAATTGTTAACTTTAAAGAAGAACCAGAAGCTTGATCTAACTTCTTGATGTAAGATTCTTCAGGGAATTCCGCTCGACCAAATGGTGCTGGAAATTCAATATGACCCCATTGTGAAGCATTTAGAAAATGAGCAGTTTCATCGATCTTTGCTGCCATATCAAGGGGAGTGATACGCCCATCATCAGTCATAACCAAAGGATTGATTTCCATATACACAAAATTTAGATCACGAAAAAGTTTGGTTAATGCAACAATAAATCCAGCTAAATACTCTTGTCTTGCTTTTGGTACTTCAGTAAGTAAAGACTCAATTACAGCAGGAATGGTTGGCTCTACACCGATTTTAAGCGATAAGCGAACACCTTTAGCATCAACATCCCCTACATCTACACCACCTTCGTGATAGAACAAAATTTCGTCGTTGTCTCGGAAACTCTAAAAGAATTAGTTACGTTGATTTTACATTCGAACATAGCAGTAACACAATTATTTAATTATTACCTGAAGACATAGATAGTATTCATCGGATTGAGCATGGGGAACAAATGGTTCGACAATAAAATGGTCTAAAATTCCAGTTACTACTTCAACTTTACATTCTTTATTCATTCTTTCCTTAATCCATGCAACAACTTCGTCCCAAGTTTTGTTGATAGCCAAAAGACCTGCCTTACCACGTCTCTTAATCAATTGATCCGGTTTAACAACAAGCTTCGTTGTTCGGACCCATGGATTTTCATTCGCAATCACATCAAAAGACTCAGGATTCTCAGGTCTTATAGAGTTTGGGTGGATCAATATTGCTCGATCTTCCAAATTATACTTAACTGCACTAGAATAAGCGGAAAGCCAACGAGAGACAAGTTTCTTGCCATGATATTCACGGATTGCTTTTGCTGACATTGTAGCAAAGTTTGAAGAAGTTATGGATTCAATATTGTGGTATGTGGTTGATTTGCCGTTCAAATTTTCGAGTGAGGGGGATTTCATGGTGATGATGACGAATGACGAAAACATCCGTCACATGTTCAAAACATAAAAATAATCTATTTAATCATATTTGTTGACTAATCAAATGCATTCCAAATCGATATTTGAAAGAATAGTGTATGAATAACGTTTAACAGTTGATTTTTAGAGCTGTACAGCAGTTTTAAGAGTTATTTCCATGAGAGTGGAATGATACTCTTGTAAATCCAATCTAAAGAAATTTAAAACCATGAATTATATCTTCGTTGGATGAGATGATTGAATGTATATCAATTTTTATTAAGAAAAATAGCTTTTATTTTTAACACAATGAAGCTGTTGAACAATGCACGCTATATTTATTTGCGTGGTGTTTATCAATAGTACAGTAATTCCAACAAGATCACTGCAAATGTCGGCAGCAAAAGTAGGGGTGTACATTATTGGAGCGAAAAGAACTGCGTTTGGTTCATTTGGAGGATCGTTAAAATCTTTAACAGCAACAAAATTAGCAGCAATCACAGCTACTGCTGCTTTGGAACAAGCAAAACTAGACTCTAGTAAAGTTGATGAAACTTTTTATGGTAATGTCATATCAAGTAGCTTGGATGCTCCATACCTTTCAAGACATGCCGCACTGATGGCTGGAGTACCGATTGCGTCACCTGCATTGACTTTGAATCGGCTATGTGGATCCGGTTTTGAGGCGGTTTGCTTAGGTGTAGAGGCAATTATTCAGGTAAAAGCTCAAACTTACTGTTGAGTGGGCACACTGTTTATTAAAGAAGTTTTAATTATATTTACTGTAGGGTAGATCCAAAGTGACTTTATGTGGTGGCTCTGAAAATATGTCACAAGCACCAATGGCTATTGATGGATTAACAGCAAGATGGGGAGCTACTCTTGGAAATGGAATAAAAGCAGAAGATACATTATGGGCTGGACTGACAGATTCTTATGCAAAATTACCAATGGGAATGACTGCTGAAAAACTTGCTGAACAATATTCAATCTCGCGTCTAGATTGTGACGAATATGCTTTGAGAAGTCAACTCAGCTATCAAAAGGCTAATGAAGCTAAAATATTTGATTTAGAAATATGTCCTGTTGAAGTAAAGGGTAAAAAGGGAATTGAAGTATTTAAAGTTGACGAACATCCAAGAGCTAATTCAACTTTGGCCAATTTACAAAAGCTTCCCTCGGTATTTAAGAAGGACGTAGGGGTTGTGACAGCTGGTTCTGCCAGTGGAATTTGTGATGGAGCAGCAAGTCTAATCGTTGCTAGTGAAGAATCGCTCAAACTTAATAACTCGGTTCCATTAGCTAGAATCGTTGCTTGGTGTAGGTAATTGATTCGGTCTTCATAAATATATTATTTTTAATGTTTAACTATTAATGTTATTTATCTATTTGAATTTATTGTAGAATTGGATGTGACCCTTCAATTATGGGTATTGGTCCAGTTGAAGCTATAAAAGGTGCGCTACGAGCAGCAAACTTAACTCTACAAGATATGGATATCATTGAAATCAACGAAGCTTTTGCGGCTCAATATTTAGCTTGTGAAAAAGCTTTACAACTAGATAGATCGAAAGTAAACATTAATGGTGGCGCAATCGCAATTGGCCATCCTTTAGGAACATCTGGGGCAAGAATATTGTCGCATATTACCCATCAACTCACTTCAACAGGAAAGAAATATGGAATTGGAGCTGCTTGCATTGGTGGTGGGCAAGGAATTGCTGTTATTTTACAGAATGCAAATAAATAATGCTTTGTACATATCATTTTTAATTAAGACTTTAAAGATCCTATTTACTTTTCTTCAAAATCTTGATTTTATCCATAAACGTTTTATTCAGTTGCATTACTGGTGCACTATATATATTGATACTAATTAAGCTCAGTAATCAGATTTACTGTGTTTAATTTAAGATTAAGATAGAGAAGCAATATACATATACAGTACATTGTGAACAATTTATCCGATTTTACCAGAAGTTGCTGTATTATTGGCAGAAGTGGCAGTATTTGTGGTCACTATCGGCATTCCACTGCCTGTAACTACTTCAACACTACTTACTGGAGCAATAGCACCATTGCCGTTTAATTCTTCACCATTTGCTGATGTAGGAGTTGGCGATAAAGAACTTGGATACAAAGTAGACGGATTAAGAGGAATAAAAACATGTTTTTCAGCAGCTAAATGAGGAGGTATTAAATTGTTCAGCACTTCGGTGGAAGCTACAGTTAATTCTTCGTTTGTAAATAGAAATAACTCTGGCTGAAGTGGTGAGCCATCTGGCATTGTAGTTGAAGGTAATCTCAATTCATTGAAAAAAGGATGAACACATGCCTATGAAAGAGTTCATTAAAATAAGTTATAATTTAAAAGAATCGAAGAATAAACAGCAATTCACAAAAACAAATGAGCTTACTTCAATTGCTTTTAAGCGATGATCTGGAACATAATCCAATAACTTTGAAATTAAGTCAAGGGCGTCAGCAGGAGTTGAAGGCTTGAATACTCCTGCAAGGGGGTTTGCCCTTATTGTTGGAAACTTAAATTCTTGATAATTAGGATTCATACTTTTCAGCTGATCTTTGGTGGGTGTACCAAGAACCTAATAATATACAATTTGTGATTTTAAATATAAAATTCCAGCGACAAGAAATTTTTTCAGTCAGTACCTTGATGATCTCTACCAATTGATCAATACCAGAACTACCAGGGAAAATAGGAGCACCTAATAAAAGCTCAGCAAAAACACAACCTTGCGACCAAACATCAATAGCGGTGTGATAATCTGTTGAGCCAAAAATCAATTCAGGTGCTCTATAAAATCTAGAGCATATGTAAGCCACGTTTGGCTCTCCTTTAACAAATGCCTTTGCAGAACCAAAATCGCATAACTTTAGGACTTGACGTACTGGATCAACTAACAGGTTGTGGGGCTTAATATCTCTGTTTAGTAAATAAATATATAATTTAAAATAACAAAAAAAATCAAATTTTCTTATCATATTACCTATGGCAAATACCCATTCCATGAATATGAGCAAGAGCTCTGGATAGTTGATACATATACAACTTGATTGAAAAAATAGGTGTAGTTTCCTTTCGTCGATTAAAATACTTAGCGATAGAATAGATGGTTTCTGGTACGTATTCCAACACCAAATTTAAATACACATCATCATTTTTTGAACCTTTGCTATTGAAATGGTGCTTCAATGTCACAATATAAGGATGCTGCTGCTTCGCAAGTTGACGCATTATCTGCAATTCTCTGTTTTTAAATCTTTTATCTTGAAGAACTTTTTTAATAGCTACCATTTCATCCGTTTCAACAACTTTTGCTAAAAATACAGCGCCAAATGACCCATGACCAATCATTTTTTGCGCATCGTAATTAATTGTTTCATTACGCAATTCTCTTCTATCAGGTGCAGAGATTTCACTTGCTTTAACTTCATTTTCATTCTTGTTTGGATCAACCGCGACAGTTATGTTTATATCAGTATTCTTTGGTGCAGTGTCAAGCGTTGGTCGATGAGCCGAAGATCGCTACGATGAAATGAATATCACAATAAAATAAGCATACAAAAATATACTACACAAATTATATTACCACTTCGGCTGTATGACCCGGATTAAGATTAAGATTATTCATTATATTCGTAATTCCATCCTATAAAGGGAAACAATATATAAGGGGGAAATTGAACAACAAACATCCACATCAAAAATTACCTTTGATCCTATAATAAAAAGAATATTTCAATTAAAAATTTTCGTTTTCAATTCAACGTGAAATAAACTGACTGACCTGAATTATTCATTTAACATAAATATAGCTAATTTTATCAAAACTGTTCAAAAGACTGTTCTTTCGAAAAGAATAATCTGGGTTCAACTAATCTACTTACACTATCAGAATTTTTATAGCAGAATTGTTGCTTCGCATAACACTGTTGCTTGTTGCCGGAAAATATTAAAATCTGCAGTTTTTTTTTCATGGTGAAGTTTGAAAATGAAATCGTCATAAAACTCTTCAAGAAATTCTGAAACCAAAATAATATACATTTATTTATTTTTTACATATGCAAAGAGATAATTAAGTATACTCAAAGAAAATTTTAAATCAAATGAATAAATAAATGAACTATTCTGTGCAATTTTAAAAAAATTCCGGTGAAAAAGTTTTTTTTACCAAAAATAAATAAATTTTCCTTTAGCAATAGCTAAAGTTTAATCCAAAAGTTCATTTTCCATTATTTAAGAAAGCTATCTTATAGGTTTTTGTGACGATAATTGGATGAACGAATGAATTTTTACCGTTTCAAAACGAATTTTTTTATTTTAGTTCTGTATGATGATGACTTGCACCGTATTTTAGTATTAACTTTAGTTTTACTGTTTCAATTTATGCTTTTCTTTTGCCACTTTTCCAAAATGCATGAGCACATTCTTAACAGACATATTAAAGGGCACCCTTAAATATGGCTATTAAAATAATCGGGCGGCATATTATTATTGGTTAAAATAAATGAAGGAATTGTAATATAATATTAATTTGATTTAGTAGCTGTTAGCTATTATTATATTTATATATGAGTTGTATCAATTGAGTTCGTTATATAAACGATGCATAGATTGGTATAGTCATATTATTTAATTAATTATAAGCGGTTTCATATAAAGGGAAAAAATTATAGTCATATTTATATGTTCATTATTAAAAAAATTCTTAAACAATCTGTATTGCTATTTTCCATTGCAACAATAGGAATGTGTATACCACAATGGCTACTTTCTATCTGTCTGCTACAATCAATTTTGATAATAAATAAGCCTATAATATAAAATAAATACCGTCATTTATCCAATACAGAATTCGTGTTCATGTAATTAATGGATTAGTAACACTAACGTATGAAAGTACATTTCTTTAATCAGAAATTAAATTTAATGCTAAAATAAATAAATCCAATATTGGAATAGTTGAAAGTAAGATAAATTTTGCTGAAAAATATTTATTGATAATAATATACAATCCTTGAGCAAAAGAATAATTTAACATCAAAATTTATATATTTCCTCATATGATTATATGAAAAAGTAAGAACTTATAAACTTCTATTGCGACATTTATTGCAAGAAATATGCAAAATATAATCATAATATTTCTTGAACCTAACCAATTATTAATCACCGGACCAATAATAGACCCAATAAGTATACCAGGGAAAGCACAAAATACATACACAATTGGAACATCATGAAGTAAAAATAAATGACAATATGCTGAAACCATAGACAACCATCCAACAATCGATATTGCCGTGACAGTTGCACGTCGCAATTCTGCTTTATGATAACTGGTGGCTAATAAAAAGTATATTTTTTCAATTCCAATTCCAATCCATCCAGCAATCATACCCCCAATAAAGGATCCAGTAATATAAAATAAAGCAGATTTGAAATTAAACTTAACAGGTTGATCTTGAGATGTCAAATCATGCATTAACCCATAGATTACGGTGATGATTAGAAACAAGCAAAATCCAGAAAAATAATATTGAACTTCTGCCTCATTTATTGGTAATATGAATAGTGAAATCAAAAGACCAAATACACCTGCAGGTAAAGTGTAAATCAACGAACTACGAATAATAATTCCTGGATCTTTAGCATACCAATTCATTGGAGCACATATACCACAACCAAACGCTTGAGATAGCGAACAAAATGCTACGCTTTGCTTGGGGGTTAACCCAAGAATAGAAAGTGCTGGTATAAAAATGATCCCACCTAAAATAAATATAATTAATATGAAGGTGTATTTGTTTTAATATGAAGTACTATTATAGTCCTTTAATTAACGACGAGGAACTAACCGGCGATTGGTGCACCTCCACTGGGCAAACAACATGCTAACAACCCAAAAATACTTGTGACCCATGCATATTTCAAATCATTTAGTTCAAAGAAGAGAAAAGGTTGAATTATCAGGAGAATTAAAAGAAACCATCTTCCATATTCCCAGCATGTAACATAGCTTGACTTGTTTACTGGTCCATATGGCTCATCATTGATATAATCTCTGCTAAACCTTGATGTATCAGCAGGTATCTGGATATATTCATACTTTGCGAAACTAGGCAAATGCATTTGTATTATTTCTTTGATTCAGGATAATTGGCAGAAAAATGGTACGATTATTATGATTTTGTAAGTTTGTACAGTAGTTTAGACTTTTCTTGCACTAAATATCTTAAGCGATGCCACAAGGGATGGATCGAATAGTTTCTCGCTGTATCGATACAACGTTTTAAGTACAACGTTTTAAGTTGCTTTAAAAGTTATTCTGTATGTTATAAGAGTAAAATGTAAAATATTCAAATACATGACTTACTCCAACTCATCACTAGTCATCCACCAAAAATTAAAATTTGATAAAACATAAGTAGTCTAGAATAAAAGAGTGAAAGCCAGCACAATTGTCATTGATTTTTCGTATTTAAATCAAACTTCAAACTTCATTTCAACTGTTTATTTCTTTATTAATAATAATTTCATTCATTCATGCCTTCATTTTTTGTTTTTGGTTTCCTTTTGATTAATTTGATATGCTACTCTATGCTTGAGTATTGCATTTTGTGACTATGATTTATGATTCAACAATAATCAGGAGGATTCAGTAATTATCAATATAAAGAGTTACTTAGTACTTAGTACAGAAGTGTAAAGTGTAAAGTACTATATATAATTGAAATGGAAACTTATATTCTTAAATTAATATGAATTATGCTTTATCAGTATATAATAAAGTATCTTAAATAAATTAATACATTACATATGTCTGTACTTATGACTTAAATTTGGGCTTATTATGGCGAGGTTTTTGTTTCCATGTATTATATTCCTTGCATTAACCATTATTGATGGCTATAAACTTATTCCTAAAAACTACAACTTCATAAATCTAGTTCGATCACGTATTTATGGCAGTGATAACGGCATTATAAACCCGATTTCCGATAACCATGATCCATCTAAATTTGAAGAAGTATGGAATAAATTCATGAAATCAGTCGTTGATTATGATAGTAATAGATACTCTTCTGACTTTGAAGAAGAATATAATGGATATAAACTTCACAATTCTTTAATATTTCAATTAGTTCGGAGTGATCTTGATAAAAAGCTTGATGATAGTACAATGCCAAGATTATTGCCATTTGAATATATATTTGTTTTACAGCAAATCTTCGAATTAATAAATAAAAGACATTCTTTACATAATATTATAAAAACTATTGTAAAAAAAGAAAGTATGGGCTCATTAATGAACGAAATAATAACTTCGCCTAATTTGAAATATTCACCACGACGAGTGGTGGAATATAAAAGAAAAGTGGAACGTATATTATCGATGACGTGCATACTTTTATTATCATATAAAGATAATATTATATATAACCAATCTGATAATAATGAAGAATTGGCTTATTTTTGTAAACCAGTTATTGAAAAGTTATCATTTTATGAAAAACATTTCGCATTTTTGGTATTATTTCGCGGATTGTATAATCCTGGTTATAAATTATCTTATCCTAAACATCAACATGATATACAAGTATTAATTCGATCACCTGAAAAATCTGGATTAATTTCATTAATGAAAAGTTTCAAAAATAATATTGAATATTTTAATATTCCTAATCCAACAAGTAGTTCTACGATGCGATTATTATATCCTTACTTGATAGCTGCGAGTAGAGCTTATTATTATTCACAATACAATCAGAATTTGTTAAATAATAATGATGATAAAACAAATGCTAACTCTCACAATTTTATTGAACTGAAAGTAACTGCTTTCTTGTTAGTTTGTTCATTAAGTGATGAAACATTTGCAAATAATAATCATATCCATGACATTGGCAATGAAATTCAATTAACTTTACTAAGGTATTTGATTTATAAATATTACTATATAATGATTCATACTATATACAAAATATTTATTTGTGATAGATGAATATATGTATTATTATATACATATGTATTATAAATGATGTTCTGTATGAATATTTTTATTCTAAATTTAAAATTATGATTATAATCATAAGCTCTTTGAAATCATAATATCTCTTCCCTGTAGAAGATTCTAATTAAATTTATTTTTTATTTCATTTTTTTGTGTTGAATGAATAATAGATTTGTTTTAGATATGATTGCCAAGAGTTTTATAAATGATGATTTTGGACAAGCAGCAAATTTTGATACAATAGCAGAGGTAACAACTTGTTCATCTTGATTATTTATTTTAAATGTAACTATAAATTATATTATGTATATTCATGTTTATGATAATAATTAATGATAATATATCAATAATAGGAAATAAGAAAAAATACATTAGCGATGGAATTAGTATGTACAAGTAAAACATTTTGTGAAGATCATAAAAATGAGAGATTTAGTTTTTCAAAAATTATGGTTAAAATTGGTCGATATTTAGATTTTATTATTTCTAATATTATTCCAATTCGATATGATGAAAAAGAAACAAATATAAAATTATTTATTGAAAATTTTGAAGCAACACGTACTGTTGAAAAATGTATAGAAATAACATCACTTGTCAAGAAAAGTATGGCTTTAATAAGTATTTCAAAGAATTTATCACCAATGAATCAAGTCCGTAAACGAATAGAAAGTATTATTGGATTATCACCAATCACTAAATTAACTTCATATATAATTACTCCTCCATTCATTCAAAATACAATTAAAAGTGATTCACAGTTTTGGAATGAACCAATAAAAAATAAAAATAATTACAATACTAAAAATGATTATAATAATCATAATAACGAGAATAATAATACTAGTTTCATTGAAATTAATAAAAAAGTTGACAAATGTTTGATTCGATTAATGTTAGAATTATTAGATGCTGATAATAGTTTAGCTACTAATGATACTATTATAGCTGAAATAAATGATGTTTATTCAACATGGAGAAAGCCTCAGTTATTATTAGAATATCTCTTCATGCATTCTTCAACACCAGAAATAGTTATATTATATAAACGATTTTTAAGAGCTTTATTTGGGATATCACATGAAACAGTTGATGATATTCGTCACAAAGATCATAATAATATAAATCATTTTAAAAATATGGATCCTGATTTAGTAAATGAATGGATGGAAGGTAGAACATCAGATGGAATTATTCTACCAGGATTTAATGATCCACAAACAATATTTTGCATGGGTGAAGATAGTCTCACTTGCTTAAGTATTCGAGCGAGACAGAAAGGGTCGAATCGTGGGTTGTTATCAATCCTTTTGAATGGTAATTTTATTGTGTTTGAATAATATCCTTTCATTCATCATAATACTAATTATGATTGATGGTTCAATCAATTAATAAATAAATTAATAGTTGTATGAACAATATCATCTGTGACAACTGTGTATGGTTAATTATTAACATTTGTTATTATGATTGATAGGTAATTGTCGTGTGATTGGAGTAAAGGACTTATCAGGGCGACTAGTAGCTCGATCATTAGTGAGACTGTTAATTGATGAAGACACAAATCGTCCTGTATTATATGTCGAGTCTCCATATGGTAATGGTAAAAATGATGAATTAGTGGAGGTAAATATGATTAACGGTCATTCATGTTAATATTATTATATCATATAGTACTTATGCAAATTTAGCAAACACATAATAATGTACGATAACAATTGGTCGCTGTATGCGGTGAATCCATTAACCCAATACCATATACCATAAGATTTAATTAAATGTTTACACTTGAAATATGAGAAATAAAGTTGAATTGTTGTTGTTATTTACCATATATTTTATGTGACTCATTTCATTTGAAGTTAGTTAAGATATCTGATATCTTCTATTATTTGAGTCTGATATCATCTCATAATTTTTAAACCATCAACACATTATATCATCGTATTCATTTTAGTTAATTTATTTATATGATTTAATTATGGATTATAATTATTTTGAATACTTTAAGTAATATGTATGTGTGGTGTAATATGTATGTATGGTGTTTTAGGTGTATGATCAAGCAGCTGAATTAGGAACATTACTTCGATTACCTATCATATACGCATCTGCTCCTTCTCCGGATGATTATATTATGAAAGACTTTGAATTATCAGCTGTATATAATCGTACTCATATGACTCATGACGAATCATTCACATATGATCCTATTAATTATTCGAATTTAACAGATTATTCAACTGTAGCTAAATATGTTTGGATTAATGGAATAATGAATGATGAAAATGACTTTCTACCTGATCGTATTCCAACTATAATTAAAAGAGATAAAAATAATACTTATAATAGTATTGGTAAAGGAATAGCAATAGGAATGAGAGTGAAAGGATCATTAGAAAATATTAAAAATAATTATTTAAGAGGAGCTTATGTGAGGAATACTAATGAAGTGTCTATCATGGAAAGTATTAATAATTCATTTGAAAAAGATGGATTAATTAATCAATTACAAGAGCAAGTAAATGGAAAAGAAATGAAAAAAAGAATGAATATTAATAATTCTTTCATACCAAAACTTCCACGGAAATCTAATGGACAGAATCGAACCAAATGACATTCCATTAAGGATAGGTTAGATAATATCTTAGATTCACTTCACTGGATAATATATTTTCTTGTTTCATGAGGAAGTTAACCCTCCGCTCAGTCCGCCGAAAGAGGAAGGGTTATATTTTTATTACTATATAACAGATACTAAATTTAACGAAATATATATATATATAACTACTAGTTATTATTATTAACTAAAATAGGGGATTTTTACGCTTCATTAAAAATTCCAAAATAATCTAATTAATATATTTAAATTATTTTAATACTCCACGATATGCGGAACGTTGGTGGAGCATCAAACAGAATTATTAAATAAAATATACTTCCTCCGTTCCGTTTGACAAGAATTATTCCCGTCTGGACACATGGAAGATGTCAGACATTTTCGGACGGACCAAATTTTGTTGTGAATGATTGGATGGACGGCTTTTTTGTGAAAATAAATATTGCTATGAGATAAATGGTAAATGCAGCAATAACAATTTCTGCGTTATCTGTCCATTCAAACAAAAAATGTTTCAATTTCTCGTGTAGTGATGCACCAGTGCCCAATGGTCTTGGATCCATTGGCGCATCACTACGCGAGAAATTGAAACATCTTTTGTCTGAATGGACAGATAACGCAGAAATTGTTATTGCTGCATTTACCATTTATCTCATAGCAATATTTATATTCATAAAAAAGCCGTCCATCCAATCATTCAATGGTCTTCGTCATCCATTTTTGATGTTATCCTGCTGGCATCATTCCTAGTATAGATCTGTTAATTAATAATGACATAATTTATAATGATTTAATGATGAAGAAGAAGCGTATATGTTTTTTGTAACTTTATAGCATCATTAATATTCATTCTTCATTCATTATCCTCTCGTTTATGGCTCTTTGTTATGTATTTTAGCTTTCTCCTCTTCTGTTTTGATTTGCTGGGTTAATTCCTATTAATTCATTCATTCATTTAGTTGAACGGTTTTGATTTAAATCATTCATTCATTAAATGAATTATCAGCTGAATCAGCTAGGAGCTACAGCAGTTGGTCTAGAACGGCAGTTGTAGAGTAGGAGCTACGATCTCAATCTCATGAAGAACAACATAATTACTATCCAACATATTAGCATCACTTAAATTTTGTAGTCTTGAAAATTGACGCGGAGTGAAGTTTCTTAATTAGATTATTTTGCAATTTTTAGTGAAGCATAAATTTTTTTATATACCTTCCTCCGTCCTGGTGCATATCTCCCTCAGTTGGACAACATCCCTCCGTTTTTCAAACAATATACTCCGGTTGGTCATTCTGCTGTCTTTTTCAAATGACTGTTCTCAACTTTTCTCTTGTTTTTGCACTATTTAAACCAAAATTACAGTGAATGTAAGTTCATCTGATATGGGATACTGTGAATGAATAATAGTCACTTGGTAAATTTTATGCTAAATGATTGATTTTACCGATAAATTGCGAAGAAATCTCGCAAAAATCTCTCTGCAGTCGTGTGAAGAAGACATGAGTATGTTATTTAAAAAACGGAGGGATGTTGTCCAACTGAGGGAGGTATGTACCACATAGTTCTGGGTATATAACTAGTTATATATAGTTTTCCTTTAATTTAGTATCTGTTATAGAGTAATAAAACTACGTTGACTTTTTCATTCCTGCGGTCGGGGGATTAAAACACTTATATGTATTATAATACGATTTAATTTTTATGTTTCTCTTTCTTCATGGAATCCGGATATTGATATTTTCTTAAATAATAAGTCTATATAACGGCTAATATTGGTACAGTGTATGAGATCATCGATAAGAACAAAAGGTTTATAATGAATTAATTAATTGAGAAAATTATTCTTTATTTTTAAAATGAGTAATTTTCCACAAATAAATATATAATAGACAAACAACATTTTGCCATAGATTTCAAAATTGATATAGCAAAAATAGTTGTTACAAAATTTAGTGATGTTTGTCAGCAGGATTGTGGAAGTGGAATTTCTCTGCACCAGTGAGATCCATCACAATATCGAATAACAAGAATTGACCAGCAGTCAAAGTACCAATCATTACGCAACGCGCTCCAAGACCGACTGTACAAAGTTTGACAAATCCAATTTCAGATGCAATGCGTGATAAGCGAGTTCCGATACTTCCTTCACCTCCAGCACCAGCCTTGTTGACTTTAGAAAGTAAAGTATCAGCAGGATGAGAGATGATTGCAGCACAAACACCTGCAATGACACCAGACAATAGAGAAACACCTAATTTTGCACCACCTTTCAATGTACTTAAATCTTGGCCAACTACATTGGTTGCAATGCTTTCAGCAGCAGCACCTTGTACTGCAAACTTTGCCATAGTGTATGGCACTTGTTTCAGCAAGATAGGACCAAATCCTGAGTAAAATCCTTTTAGAACACCTTCTTCTTTGATAAGACGGGATGCAGCAGGAAATAAACCATTAGCGAAACTAGGATTTGATACAAGTCTGATACGAGTTGCTTCTAATGGACATAAGAATATGTCTACAACATTCGAATTATTCACAAGGTCAGTCAATTTTTAAATAATATTCAATAAGCGGTACATGGGTTCTTACCTGCAATAAATTCAGCCATAGCGGAAGATGCAAGATAAATACCAGTTCTGTTATTCCAGGCTGTTTCTTCACCAACTGCTGCGGCAATATTAATCTTGAAAAATTCGACACCGCCAAATTTAAACCAACCTGTCAAAAAAGAGATTTTAATTTCTATCAACCCAAAAAGAGATTAAAACTAGTAGTACCTTGAACAAAATAACCAACAACTGTTGGTCCAAGACCAGTAGCTAATCCAGCCATTCCTTCTTCGGCAATGACTTGAGAAAATCCACCAATAAGACCTTTGTTATATTTAGCAGGATCAAGTTGAATTCTGGTTTTTACTACATCTACAGGACAAAGAGCACCATGAGTAATAGCACAACAGATTCCACCAGCAAGGGCTCCTTTTACATAGTATGCTAAATCGTAATTTTTAGCTGCGGAAGTGGCAATAACTTTTTCTCCATCATTGGAAAATTTATTGGATGGGATAATTGCTGAAGTTGGAACCATTAGTGAGCGAAATCCAGACATTTTATTTGATAAGAAGGAAGACCTGGAACAATTGAGACTATCGGAGATAAATGATTTATTCTCGAATCTTTGTTGTTATTTTTTGTTTTTGTCGTTGTGTGGTGAAAATATGCGTCATGCAAATGATCGCTATAGAGCTCTTAAATAATAATTTATTATGCATATATATATACCGTATGGTGTATTTAAATCAATTAAATGATCGAATGGAAATGTTCGAAGAAATTTTACTCAAATTAATTATTTATCGTGATGCATCACATTCCAGAACTGCCTAGTAGATATTTTATTTTATTTCAGACTAGGCATTTGAATTCATTACACTTTTTATGCAAATGTTTTTACTATTCCTCAATTTATGAATTCATTCATAATTTTTATTAATTCATTAATTCATTAATTCATTCATACTTTATCGAATACACACAACTTTTTTACTTATTTTTGCACGAAAATATATGTTCCAAGTAATTTGGAAATTTGGTACAATAACAATAATCGAAATCATATAACATATGCGTAATATGATATCATAAAATAATACAGTATATACCAAAATGTTAAAATGTTGGTTTTGTCCAAAGTCCAGGAAAGTCCAAAGTGTTATCTTTCTGTCATATTTAATAATATAGCAATATAATTGTAGATAAACACCTATGGTGATGATGGAAGCCATTAGAATTATTATGCTGGTTACTCTCTATATAAGTGTAAGTTGTTCATTATTCAAGGACAAAAAATTGGAACGAGGAAAAACTACTAGCTCCGCTTTACCTGATATGAATTCCTTATCCGTTGATACTGGTACAAAGAAGAGTAGAAATCTTAATATTCTCGTAATATTGGCTGATGATCTGGGTTATGGTGACCTGAGTGTCCAACCATTTGTTGGGTCAGGGATATTCACACCAAATCTTGAGCGCATGGCTGCTAATGGGGTAATAATGACAAATTTTCATACTGCAGCATCAACTTGTACTCCTACAAGGGCATCTATTTTGACTGGATTATATCCTTGGAGACTTGGTATTAAAGCCGTCTATGAATATGGTGAGAAAGGAAAGAGCAATCGTGACGACTGGTTGCCTCAAGTACCAACTGCCGCCACAATTTTTAGGGATGCTAATTACACCACCGCACATTCTGGAAAATGGCATCTGGGAGGAATGAGAAATGATGATATAGATATGAGAAGGCTACCTGATCTAGGAGATAATGTAATAGGTGGTAAAAGATGTCCTCATCCTGGACCTAATCAACAGGGATTCACTCATTATGTGTCTGTATTGGATGGACCTGGTGCTCCCCGCCAAAATAATTTACAAGTTGAAGATACTCTTTACAGTAGAGGTTGTGATTATTTATTGTATAATGATGATCGAATTGGAGGTGCGGATTATAATATATCTGGATTTCTTAGCTATTGTGAAGCACGACACGCGATAAGGATGATGAAAGATAGTGTAAAACAGAATAAACCGTTTTATGTTCACTTATGGTTCCATGCTCCACATGGACCATGGGAAGAAATTCCTGGTTATAAAAATTATTATGGAAAACCATCCGATGCATCAAAGTTACCGTTATGTGCTAATACAAATGCCAGATATTGCAAATTTAAGACTGGTAATACTTTTAAAGTAACTGATCGGGGATTAGATCGTATGAGTAAATTTCGTACCATGGTTACTGACATGGATAAGCAAGTGGGTTTAGTCTTGGATAGTCTCAAAGAAATGAATATAGATAAAAACACTTTAGTCGTGTTTTTATCTGATAATGGTCCGGAAGATTTTGCAGGTACTTCAGGAGGTTATCGAGCGAATAAAAGGTACATTTATGAGGGTGGAATAAGAGTTCCTGCAATATTTCAATGGATTGGAACTATTCCCGGGGGAAGAAATATATCAACATTTGGTGTTTCCACAGACCTTTTGCCAACTTTTCTTGATGCAGCCGGAGTTATTCCACCTACTCATGTTCGACTGGATGGAATGTCTCTTTTACCCGAACTAATCAACAAAGGCAAAAAAAGAAATAGAAGACACTTAGCAGAGCGAGTTACTTTTTGGCATAATGATTATGAAGGTCCTCGTAGAACTGCTGCTTGGATTTCAGATTATAAGCTATTTCTCGACGAAAATGAATTGCCATTTGAAATGTATGATATGCGAATAGATGCACATGAAACTCACAATTTATTATCAAAATCACAATATGATAATATGCGACAAAAAATTCAGAGTAAAGACTCATATTTAATGAATTCGATTAAAAATGAGCCATCAATCAATACCCTTGACATATACAAAAAAAGAAATGATACTGGTATTCATAATGGAATAATGATCAGATTGTTCAAAGTAATGAAAGAATATGCATTATTTGGGGATGAAGCACATCGAATATATTTGAAAGAAAATAATGGTCGCCATTATTTACCAACAATAAAATCTGATAACCGTCCCGTTAGAAGTAACATATATAAACTTCATAGTCGACAAGAAGTAGAAGAATTATTGAAAATATTTCTTAAGAATAATAGCTGTTCAACATCGTGTGATTGTCGACCAAAATCGACGTTGGAACTTGCTTCTCTCCCATTTAGCAAAACAGCAACTAATAGATTGTATCTCATACCAAGTGGGTTTCTGAATGGTACATTATTTCTGAAAATATAAATTTCTATTTTGAACTCACATCAGTCATGTAAAATTAACGATTTTATCCTTATTGACAGTTTATAATTTGGCCGAATAAGTCTTAAATTAATTAATCAAATAAAGTGTTTCAAAATGCTTTTTCAATAATATCGAATACACGCGTTAATGAAAACAAGCACAGTTGTCACAGAATATTAATTTTCATCGATACGAGATAGCTTTTTATTAATAAATGATATATCATTAATATTTATCATATCTTCTACCTTATCCTGATAGAAAACGCGAAAAGTTATACTTGATATCAATACAGTAATGTATATCTTGTAAAAGTTTCTCTGAATACTTCCGTACTGTAATTGTAATTTTTGCGAACTAATAATAGATTAATGGAGCAAATAACCTCGCTGTTTTGGTTAATTCTACTAATTTAAAAGTTTAAGCACTGCGTTGAATCAAGGGCCCAACAGGCGAAGGTCGCAGTTGTATGAATGAATGATTTCAGTTCAGCAATCATTCAGCAATTAAACCAAAATAAAATAATAAAAATATATATATAATTAAACATAAAATACAGTAATTTTGTAACTTACTACAGTACACTATCGAGAAATGCGATATATGTGTATTCTTCTATTCTTAGCAATATTGCGAGGATGCAGTTCATCAGCTAACCAAGGAGATGATTTTTTAGCTGCATCTTATACAAATCTTTCTACACCATGCTCAAGCGAATCTCAGATATACTACCACACTCAATTATTGACTTTCTTTGCGCTATTGTCTACCTTATGTTATATGTATTTGCTGTGGATGTTTTTTGTTGTTAAATCACCTGTATTGAAACGGCATCCAACAAGTAAGTATATAGAGAGTATTAGAGTATTGTATGGTGTATATGTTTTTACTATAATTTTTTGCCAGATTATTTAACTAAGCTCCTACATAACTTAAATCTTATTATTTCCATAGCCTGGGCTATTTACAAATGCATTTTTGAGTTCTTATTTGTTCAACAATACCTGTGGCTACCTTGGATACCAACCTCTAAGTTTTACTCAATATTTTATGAAGACGATCAAATTGGACCAAATTTTTATTGCAAATCAACCCCATCAGTTGTTGCTCCTTTGTCTTTCCTATCACAATTTTCGTTAGTAGCAAGTATCCTCTCGTTTTTAGTAATTTCAATTGATTTAAGATCAGCATATATGAACCCATTTTCTTCTTATGATCAGAAAAAAACTTACTTTGCAGCATTTGTAATTGGTGTTTCTCTAGCTACTGCATTCGCTTTATTCGGAATGGGTCCAAGAGTATATGGTGTAAGCGTGAATGGATCTATATGGATCCAAGACCAACGTGCCGGAAGCCATTTTAATTATCCAAAATTAGTTTTGTTTTATTTATTCACAGTTTCTACTTATATATATTGCTTGTGGTCTGCTTTTGTGTTTTCTCGATATTCTTCAAAAGGATTTGGAAGAACATTAAGTAATCGCATACCAATAATGAATCGATCCAGGAAATATCTATTGGGGTATGTGTTTTTTGGATGTTCGTTGATGACTTTGGAATTTGTTGGGTTTTTGAATAGTTTTGTTGGTGGAAATAATGGTTCTCCGTCTAATTCTACACCATCCACTGCACCAACAACTTCTCCTATTGACCAAAGCATTATGCAAACTGTTCATCCGGAAATATTTTCTTCTTTAGAAGGATATTATTATAGTTTACAAGGGGTATGGTCTTTAGCTGTGATAATGTATTCGAATTGGTTAGAATTAACTGTTGAAAATATTAATCCATTTCAATTTCAAAGAACTTCTTTGAATGATGGGACACTTGATAAAGTTGCAATGGAAGGATTATTACTGCAACCTCATTTAAACACTGCTTTACGAGCTGAAATACTTATTTTCACCACACAAGGGATTATTCATGCGGCAAAAGACTATGAAGTACGATCTGGTCACGCTGCAGTACACATAAGTGCAAGTGCAAATAATGAATCAAGTCGAGAAGATAGCGTCACATATTCATTCGGAGAGTAAGTGAAGAATCCTCATAATAATATTGTTATTATTAACCATTTCTTACATTATTAATTATGAGTCTTAAATAATTTGATTAGATTGTTTTAATAATAATAATATCTTTACTCGTTTTAGGAATGGTAGTCTTCCTTCATTAAACCATGATTCAAACAGTGTTTCGATTCCTCCTCGGAATAATAATGGTAGTATTCATGAACCTTCAATTGTCAACCCAATCCGAAGTGAACCAATACCGATTCCAACGGAATCGATTCTTGCAGTGAAATCTCGCCAGGTTATTTCACTAAACTCAACATAATACACGATTGAGATATTTTATACTAAATTATTTCGAATTTTATTTTAAATTATTAGGAAGAAATAGTAACAGCAGATAAAGAAATCGCTTTAGCAGAAGAATATGAGAAGTTAGGTACTCCAAGAAACTCGTTTATATCCATTGGATTACCACCTTCTGGTAGTCACATTGCAGTTTCAGTCAACACAGCTACTTCAGATAATAATATTCTTCATCCTCGCATGACTTCCCTTAACTCATCCAGATCTACTTTAGTAAATAATCCTATTCATCCTCCTCCAGGTTCATCGTTTATATCAAATCAGATTCATAATCATATTGTTCCTGAATATGAAATGAGGAATTCAACTGGAAATCGTAATTCAATTACAGCCCCAATACAGATGCGTGATTCAGATGTGTCAGGATCATCTGATTCAACAGCAAGATGGAGATCAACTGCTGATATTGAATATTCTATTCGACAGTCATTAGATAAAGCAAATGATTCTAGTAACTGGTTGCGAAAGAATATTCCATCCAATCGAACAAAAGCAGCCACAATAAGTGCTGATTCAACTAATTCAAGTGCAATGTCAATAATAACAGAGTCACTTATCTCACGATTCAATCGAACATTTAATACTTTCAAATCAATTTTATCTGCTCAAGTTTATCAAGAATTCAAATTTAAAGATTATTTGCCACGCTTATTTGCAAAAGTGCGAGAATTATGTAATGTAACACCAGAAGATTATACAAATGCATTCAAAACAACATGTAAAGAAAAGTTTTCAGAAGGTCGATCCGGTGCTTTTATGTTTTATTCATCTGATCAAAAGTTTATTGTGAAAACAACTACAAAAGCAGAAATAATGGTATTACATCGCATTATGCCATCATATGTCGACCATTTACTTGCTAATCCCGGGTCACTCCTCGTGCGATTCCTTGGTGCACATTGTATTACAATGTATGGACAACCTTTATATTTTTTTGTGATGAAAAATCTCTTTCCGAACATCCCATTATCTGAAAGATATGATTTGAAAGGGTCGTGGTGCAATCGACACGGTTATAAAGGCAGTCGTCGAACACGATTAGAAAGGCAGCAAAGAGAATTAACATATAATCCTCCTTTATATTTAGATAATGACTTGTTGACCAGAATATCTTTACAAAAAGATGTTGTGAATACTTTTGCTGATCAAATTAGAAGAGATACTGCTTTTCTTAAAGGTAATTATAAATTACTGTGTTTAATGTCTTAACCTTTATTTAATCAATAAAATTTATTATGATTATTATGATTGTGTATAAGTTTGATGGACATCTATAGTATATATTACCGTTAACCATTTGAGGATTCATTCTGTTACTAAGCGTATTAAGTGTGTATATCCATATATTGCAGTGTTACATTCATAATATAATATTATTATTTACTAATGTTTTAGAAATGCAAGTAATGGATTATTCATTATTAGTTGGAGTGAAAAGAGAAAAGTTTGAAGTCATTGATTCTGGTGATCGCATGTCACAATCTTTAAATGGGTTAAGTAGCATCAGAAATACTACCACAGATGTCTCCAGTAGACCCTTGTCTTTAAACCTTGCATCGACCCAAGCTAACGTTAATAATCATGATTCACTGCACCGGGATGCACATGGAGGCATGCAGGTGCGAATAGTTGAAGGACCGGGTGTGTATTATTTAGGAATGATTGATATTTTACAAGAATGGAACTTTTTTAAAAGATGCGAACGATTTTTCAAAGTTTATTTTCGTATGGATGATCCGGATGGGATCTCTGCTATGGATCCTATAAGTTATGCTGATAGGTTTTGGAAACGTGTGATGTTAGATACGTTTGAAGGGATTGAAGTAAATGATGATTATTTTATAATAAAAAAACGAACAGCAAATCAATTTTCAAGAGAAAGTATTGTAGCAAATAATAGTAGTACTTTTGGAACAAGTTTAAATGATGGTAATTCTCTTCCAAATAATGATTCACAAAATTCTTTTTCTGAAGGATTAACATTATCATCGAATGAATTAAGAAAAGGTTCATCTGCAAATAATACTATTTCTTCAAATCCTTCACATGCTATTAGTACACAGACTATATTAGGTGTTGAAGAAGATGTTAAAAGATTTGTGAAGCCATTAAATGCTAGAATATAATAATATTTTTTTGAAGAAAATATGAAATAATGTTAATAATTTTGACTTGTCATCATTATTTTTGATTGCTATTATTATATTATTATATTGGCAAGTGTTTTATACATAATAATAATAATAATAATAATAATAATAATAAATTATTCATGTTGATAAACAAGAAGGAATAAATTCTATTATAATATCATAACAATACCATAAACCTTATTAATCATGCCATCATACCATACCATGTCATATTTTATCATATTCTACACTCTATTAAATATCATACAGTTGGAATTTTGACATTTTTGATTACAAGTTATTCTTCTGATACATTATGTGATATAATTATCTATTGACTGACACTACTTGATAATAATAATTAAATAAGTTTTATTATTGATTTTAAATTATTCTCGTATGAATTAAAGCTAGATATATATGGCTTATATTTATAGTCATTAGCCATTACAAATAATTTCCCAAATTCTACTGAAAGATTTAGGGACTATCTCAATAACTGCTTTTAGGGTTATCTCAGTTAACAAAACAATAGGTTTCCCTTAAATATTTAGACAAACGGGGTTTGCACGGTGTACATTTATTTTAAAATTCCCAAAAATTTGGGGGTTTCAATTTCATATATTAAGCTTAATAGGAATTAACGGACTTATTCATATATTATTTTAAAAATAGTTAATCTAAAAAAAATATTTTTTCTCAATTTTTTTTAAAATAATAAAGATATTCAATATATTCAGAACAAAGGTAATCTAGTTGATTCATCAAATAGCACTGCTCTCATGCAAGTATTCTATTATGATTAACAAAGATTTATTTTACAACATTCATGCATTCAAACATTATGTGCAACAAGTCACTTGAATGAATAACAATAACTACTCATTATTTTTTAAGTAACATATAATAATATTAATAATAATAACAATAATAATATTAATAATAATAATAATAATATTAATAATAATAATATTAATAATAATGATAATAATAATGACAATAATAATAATAATAATAACAATAATAATAATAACAATAATAATAATAATAATAACAATAATAATAATAATAACAATAATAATAATAATAATAATAA